>CAMTDV010000334.1:0-17500 GCA_947069175.1 Scalesia atractyloides
TATGGATTATGGTTTATGGTTTATGGTTTAGGGTTTTGGGTTTTGGGTTTATGGTTTATGGGTTTAGGGGTTTAGAGGTTAGTGGTTAGGGGTTTATGGTTTAGGGTTTAGGGGTTTAGGGTTTACAGTTAAGGGTTTAGGGATTTGGGGTTTGGGGTTTAGGGTTTATGGGGTAGGGGGTTTATGGTTTATGGTTTAGGGTCTAACCCATATGTCGGTTGTATGGGACGTGTCGTGTACCCGGGTATTGGGCAAAACTAGAAAATTTTGAAAAGAGCCAAAGTGTATGTCTAGGGCCTTCTCCTAGATCTGGTTCTTGCGTAGAGTCTTGAAATGGTCCATGGACGCCTTCTAGGACCAAGTAATAAGCCGATTCACAGGTCTAACCCATATGTCGGTTGTATCGGATGTGTCGTGTACCCGTGTATTGGGAAAAAATAGAAAATTTTGAAAAGAGTCAAAGTGTATGTCTATGGCCTTCTTCTAGATCCAGTTCTTGCGTAGAGTCTTGGAATGGTCCATGTAATTAGCCGATTGACAGGTCTAACCCATATGTCGGTTGTATGGGAGTTGTCGTGTACCCGGGTATTGGGCAAAACTAGAAAAATTTGATAAGAGTCAAGGTGTATGTCTAGGGCCTTCTCCTAGATCCGGTTCTTGCGTAGAGTCTTGGAATGGTCCATGGACGCCTGCTAGAACCAAGTAATGAGCCGATTCACAAGTCTAAACCCATATGTCGGTTGTAAGGGACGTGTCGTGTACCTGGGTATTAGGCAAAACTAGAAAAATTTGAAAAGAGTTAAAGTGTATGTCTAGGGCCTTCTCCTAAATCAGATTCTTGCGTAAAGTCTTGGAAGGGCCCATGAATGCCTCCTAGACACAAGTAATGAGACGATTCACTGGTCTGACCTATATGTCGGTTGTAAGGGACGTGTCGTGTACCCGGGTATTGGGAAAAACTAGAAAATTTTTGAAAAGAGCTAAAGTGTATGTCTAGGGACTTCTCCTAGATCCGGTTCTTGTTGTAAAGTCTTGGAAGGGTCAATGGACGCCTCCTAGACCCATGTAATGAGACGATTCACAGGTCTGACTCATATGTCAGTTGTAAGGGACGCGTCGTGTACCCGGGTATTGGGCAAAAGTAAAAAAATTTGAAAAGAGTCAAAGTGTATGTCTAGGGCCTTCTCCTAGATCCGGTTCTTGCGTAGAGTCTTGGAATGGTCCGTGGACGCCTGCTAGAACCAAGTAATGAGCCGATTCACAGGTCTAACCCATATGTCGGTTGTATGGGACGTGTTGTGTACCCGGGTATTGGGCAAAACTCGAAAAATTTGAAAAGAGTTAAAGTGTATGTCTAGGGACTTCTCCTAAATCCGGTTCTTGCGTAAACTCTTGTAAGGGTCCATGAACGCCTCATAGACACAAGTAATGAGACGATTCACAGGTCTGATCTTTATGTCGGTGGTAAGGGACGAGTCGTGTACTCTGTTATTGGGAAAAATTAGAAAATTTTGAAAAGAGTCAAAGTGTATGTCTAGGGCCTTCTCCTAGATCCGGTTCTTGCGTAGAGTCTTGGAATGGTCCAGGGACGCCTACTAGAACCATGTAATGAACCGATTCACAGGTGTAACCCATATGTCGGATGTATGGGACGTGTCGTGTACCCGGGTATTAGGCAAAACTAGAAAATTTGAAAAGAGTCAAAGTGTATGCCTAGGGCCTTCTCCTAGATCCGGTTCTTGCGTAGAGTCTTGGAATGGTCCATGGACGCTTGCTAGAACCTAGTAATGAGCCGATTCACAGGTCTAACCCATATGTCGGTTGTAAGGGACGTGTCGTCTACCCGAGTATTGGGCAGAACTAGAAAATTTTGAAAAGAGTTAAAGTGTATGTCTAGGGCCTTCTCCTAAATCTGGTTCTTGCGTAAAGTCTTGGAAGGGTCCACGAACGCCTCATAGACACATGTAATGTGACGATTCACATGTCTGACCTATATGTCGGTTGTAAGGGACGTATCGTGCACCCGGGTATTGGGAAAAAACTAGAAAAATTTTTAAAAGAGCTAAAGTGTATGTCTAGGGACTTCACCTAGATCCGGTTCTTGTGTAAAGTCTTGGAAGGGTCGATGGACGCCTCCTAGACCCATGTAATGAGTCGATTCACAGGTCTGACTCATATGTCGGTTGTAAGGGACGTGTCGTGTACCCGGGTATTGAGCAAAACTAGAAAATTTTGAAAAGAGTTAAAGTGTATGTTTAGGGCATTGGTTCTTGCCTAAAGTCTCGGAAGGGTCCATGAACGCCTCCTAGACACCATTAATGAGACGATTCACAGATCTGACTTATGTGTCGGTTGTATGGGACGTGTCGTGTACCCGGGTATTGGGAAAACTAGAAAAATTTTGAAAAGAGCTAAAGTGTATGTCTAGGGACTTCTCCTAGATCTGGTTCTAGCGTAAAGTCTTGGAAGGGTCGATGGACGCCTCCTAGACCCAAGTAATGAGCCGATTCACATGTCTAACTCATATGTCTGTTGTAAGGGACGTGTTGTGTACCCGGGTAAAAAACTTGAAAATTTTGAAAAGAGTCAAAGTGTATGTCTAGGGCCTTCTCCTAGATCCGGTTCTTGCATAGAGTCTTGAAATGGTCCAGGGACGCCTGCTAGAACCAAGTAATGAGCAGATTCACACCCATATGTCGGTTGTATGGGACATGTCGTGTACCCGGGTATTGGGCAAAACTAGAAAAATTAGAAAGAGTTAAAGTGTATGTCTAGGGCCTTCTCCTAAATCCGGTTCATGCGTAAACTCTTGTAAGGGTCCATGAACGCCTCATAGACACAAGTAATGAGACGATTCACTGGTCTGATCTATATGTCGGTTGTAAGGGACGTGTCGTATGGATATTGGGAAAACTAAAAAAATTTTTAAAAGAGCTAAAGTGTATGTCTAGGGACTTCTCCTAGATCTGGTTCTAGCGTAAAGTCTTGGAAGGGTCGATGGACGCCTCCTAGACCCAAGTAATGAGCCGATTCACAGGTCTAACTCATATGTCGGTTGTAAGGGACGTGTTGTGTACCCGGGTATTGGGCAAAACTAGAAAAATTTGAAAAGAGTCAAAGTGTATCTTTAGGGCCTTCTCCTAGATCCGGTTCTTGCGTAGAGTCTTGGAATGGTCCATGGACGCCTGCTAGAACCAAGTAATAACCCATATGTTGGTTGTGAGGGACGTGTCGTGTACCCGGGTATTAGGAAAAACTAGAAAATTTTGAAAAGTGATAAAGTGTATGTCTAGTGCCTTCCCCCAAATCTGGTTCTTGCGTAAAGTCTTGGAAGGGTCCATGAACGCCTCCTAGACACAAGTAATGAGACGATTCACAGGTCTGACCTATATGTGGTTGTAAGGGACGTGTCGTGTACCCGGGTATTGGGAAAAACTAGAAAATTTTTTAAAAGAGCTAAAGTGTATGTCTAGGGACTTCACCTAGATCCGATTCTTGCGTAAAGTCTTGGAAGGGTCGATGGACGCCTCCTAGACCCATGTAATGAGATGATTCACATGTCTGACTCATATGTCGGTCGTAAGGGACGTGTCGTGTACCGAGTATTGGGGAAAATAGAAAAAATTGAAAAGAGTCAAAGTGTATGTCTATGACATTCTCCTAGATCCGATTCTTGCGTAGAGTCTAGGAATGGTCCATGGACGCCTGCTAGAACTAAGTAATGAGCCGATTTACAGGTCTAATCCATATGTCGGTTGTATGGGACGTGTTGTGTACCTTGGTATTGGGCAAAACTAGAAAAAATTGAAAAGAGTTATAGTGTATGTCTAGGGCATTCTCCTAAACTCGGTCCTTGCGTAAAGACTTGGAAGGTCCATGAACGCCTCCTAGACACAAGTAATGAGACGATTCACAGGTCTGACCTATATGTCGGTTGTAAGGGACGTGTCGTGTACCCGGGTATTGGAAAAAAACTAGAAAATTTTTGAAAAGAGCTAAAGTGTATGTCTAGGGACTTCTCCTAGATCCGGTTCTTGTTGTAAAGTCTTGGAAGGGTCAATGGACGCCTCCTAGACCCATGTAATGAGACGATTCACAGGTCTGACTCATATGTCAGTTGTAAGGGACATGTTCTTCTTCCCGAAGCGCTATGTTATCTTGAAACATCCCAATGTCTTCTTGTATGCTCTTCGATTCAGCCTTGAGCTTCACAACATTCTTAAAAAGATTTCCTTGATTATAGTTCAGCTTTCGAAACTCTTTTTTCAACCATTTGAGACGAGTGACAAGTCTAAACATGGTAAATCCACTCACCGGTTGGACCAGGTATTGTGCACGGCAGGGAGAAACTCCTTCTTGTTAACGAGATAGTTTGGGAACTTGAAAGGTTTTGGCTTTGGGTTAGGGACCTCCGGTAAAATGAGAACCATTGGGCTATGGTCAGACTGGAGAAAAGGGAGGAAAACCGCATTTGCTAAAGGGAAATTTGAAACAAAAGGACCATTAGCCATCACCCTGTCCAGCTTCTTTAGAATACCATAAGGGTTGCCCGGACTTTGATTCCAAGTATGCTTTAGGCCAGCCATGCATATATCTTCAATATTCGCTTCATTAAAACAATCACGAGCTTCCAACATACTCTTCGTAATACACGTGTTGTCTATGGACCGTTCCGTGGGGTCAATCATTGCATTAAAATCACCTAGGAGCACCCAAGGATGGTTTTGAACAGCCATTTTGTGCTTCTTAATGGACTCCCAGCAGGCTCTTTGGGGGACCATTCTATGGTGAGCATAGTTGAAAGAGCAATAAAACCCACTCGTCCCATTAATGGGTTCAACAAAACAGTGAATAGCTTGAGGGTGTCGTTCCACGACCATAACATTCACCAGAAAAGGATCCCAACTGACAATGATACGACAACCACTTTGGCAAACACTAGCATTCGAATACCACACTCACCTACCAAAAACACGGTCACAGGTCCTCCCAAGCTTTTGGATAGAAAGATGGGTTTCCAAAGCACCACATATACTATACTCCCCCTCAGCAAGGTGTCTTCTTAAAGCATTTTGGTTAGTGACATTTGATATGCCTCTCCAGGCCGTTATTTTGAGCACCATTTAAAACGATTTTCAGGTTTGGGGAGTTTTGTTCTCTGGAGTAACCTGATCTTCATCATTCGCTTGGGTTGACATAAACCTGGCAACCCTGAGTTATCAACATGAACATCTTCTATAAGAAAATCAGGGTTAAGATTAAACTTTTTACACTGAAGTTTAAAGAACTCCCACTCGCCTTGGTCCCATCCATCCTGGTCAACAACTCTAACTGCCCCAAATTGATTGAGGCTATCGAGAATAGATTTCTTTTGACCATCAGAAATACCAAAGTCCTCTAACTCTTGCTCACTATCCATATACTGGTCATCATTAACATCAGTATACCCATCAGCTTGTCCGTCTCCTGGGTCAATTCTCGAATCCGATATATCAACCTCTTTCATAACATGGTCCGAGAGATCCCTGCCTGCTAGAAGTAACTCCACAGAAGCATCATTTAGAACATAAAACTTGTTTGAGGTGAGGTCAACCGAGGCAGCAGAGGAAGGGGTTTTTGGTCTGGTATTACGGTTTTGGGACTGATTGTTTTTTGGGAAACAGCAGGCCCCTTCACACCTTTTATGACAATTGGTTTGTTGCTGAATTTTAAGGCTGCATGTGGTCTTCTGATGCCCCCAGGTTGGGCAGATGTACTAGCGATATAGGAGTTTCTAAGATCCCCCATTTTCTTTTGGACATTAGGATCACTACTGGTTAACGTACTATTCTCTACCATTTGTTTCTTACCTGCGCTGTTGTCTTTTTTAGCGCCCTGGTTCCCTTCTTGATCTTTATTTCCTCCAGAATGTTGTTTGTTTTGCTGATTTCCCATTTTACCCTTATTTTTCCTAGTAACTGTTGTGAACTCTTTATCCTCTTCCGTCTGATGATTCAGTGTTTCATTAGTATTTTTGTTACTCTTCTGATTTTTGTCTACCTCCTCCATTTCCTAGGAAGTCTTAGGACGCGTCTTGCATTGTTTGAACGAATGTCCAAAAACACTACAGTGATTACACACAGATGGTTTCCAATGGTATGAGATTGGGAGCAACCCTACTTTAGCTGGTCTATTGTCAACGGCCGGAAATTCCACTTCTACTTCACTTGGCAAATTAAATTAAGCTTTTACATCCACAAGCATACGAGCGAAACCCATTTTCCCATATTGCGTTGCACATCTCTCTTCAGTAATACGGTCCATTAAGAGAGGCTCCCCTGTTCCACTCATGATTTTACAGATACATGTATCTGTCCATAACTCCAAAGGGACATCATGAGCTGTAACCCACAGCGGGATAGTACTCGGTTCAATTTTTTCTAGGCACAAGTCGGGTTCCCATTTTCTTAAAAACAAGGGGATGTGGTTCACAAACCAAGGCCCACCCTCCAGTACATCATTCAATCCCTGTTCACTATAGAATTTAAAATAAAAATAATCTGATGGGCTCTTCGTGATTTCCGCTATCCCATGTTGTTTCCAATCCCGTTTCAGACAATAATTTATCCTATAAAAATCCATAGACGTTCCCAAAAAATAACCATACAGGTGCAGAGAATAGGCCTTAGCCGATTTTAAGAGGTCTTTAGCAGTACTCAGAACTCTATTCTTCCCTTCTGGAGTCACTATCGGTGGAAAATATTCAATTTTGACCTTTGCTGCCTTTTGACTTAACCGAATTCTATCAGCAATCGAGTTTCCCACCTTTGCATTAGGATTCCAGACACTACCATTGTGTCCATGGGGTCCTCCTGCAACACCTGCATTCCCCTTCATCACAACCCCGGGGGTTGTGTGACTCGAAGTCACAGCAATACCTGGATGTTGGGATGGTGTGAACTCGTGAGCATGGTTAGGCTCCTTCATCAGACCTCCAGCAACAATAGCAGACGTGGGGCTCGTCCCATTGGGGCTCATCAGAACCGATTGGTCTTTGTTAATCAAGTCTATGCATTCATGGGCTGTAATCTCAACATCGTCCTCCGTTATCCACCCCTCTTCACCATTCATGGCCTCATCTGATTCAAAGTCCAGCTTCTTGCTCGGTGTGGGGACTTCATCTGGGATGTAATTCACAGTACATGGCGATTTCGAGGGAGTGAGAGTCGATAGGTTTTGATGATTACCTTTGTTGATGGCTAGGACCGCATCATCAAAAGAGCTCGGATTCACAGCAGCTCCTGGGGTCTCAGCCATCCCATCTTCAACCCCTCTTCGACGACCTCCATGGGAGAGACCACGACGGTGGCAGCAGAACCTCCAAGTTGAGGCAACCGACAGGTTTTTTCCAGTGTTTTTTGGGGCGCAACATCTTTCAATAGGTCATTTATGCTCAAATTGGTAAGCGGCGGCCTACCCTTTTTCCGATTTGGAGTGTTTTGTATCCCTTTGCTAGCAACATTCGATGTTCCAGGAGAGATTTGAGCAGCAATTGAGTCTTTTTGGGGTTTTGAAGCGCTCACATATGTTGTAGATATCCTACGCGAGATTGAGATTTCAGCAGAATCAGGGGGTATGGGGTCAGGGGGCATTGTTGGTGGATGATTTCCCCCAAATGAAGGCAACATTTGAACGGATTAGGGATCAAATTTCAACAAATTTTGGTAAGAATTAGAGGGATTCGGTGAAAATCATCAAGAACAGCCGGAGAGAAAAAGCTAGAGAGAGAAGTTAGAGAGAGAAAAAAATCACACAGGGTTTAGGGTTAGGGGCCTGGGGCTTGATGCTTGGGGTTTGGGGTTTAGGGTTTAGGGTTCATGGTTTAGGGTTTAGGGGTTTGGAGTTTGGGGTTTGGGTTTTGAGGTTTGGGTTTACGGTTTAGGGTTTAAGGTTTTTTTTTGGTAAATGAGCTTTCGCCCGGCAAACTAACATTAAAGAAAACTGTTACATGTATTTAAAGGAGAGGCATACCCCCCGTGGGACCAACCACTTGGTCACCCAAAACATGCTTTGGGGACCACCAAAAACGAAAACCATACAAAACCTACTAAAAAAACATTTCTAGGAGGAACCATATCCTTTTCAACTAAAGCACTAGCGAAGCCCGTATACAAAAACCTATTAACAAAAGTAATAAAATTACCCAAAAGCATTGGGCCTTCTATCCATAAGTTAAGAAACCCACTGAATGGCCTTCCGGAAAGCTGAAGCAAGAGGGCCCAAGCCCATCAGAAACAAAAACCACCAGTCATCCAAACGATACTGGGCGCCATCATACATAACCCACTTGTAGGCCTTCAAGGTCCGAACGACAGCAGCTAATACTGGCCCAAACAATTTAACCCACACACTAGACAAACTGGCCCAACCCAATAGACTACCACTAAAAAGGGCCTTTAATTGCTGATTAATTAAACCCCACCACCAAGATATTAGGCTATTTATATGGTCCATTTTAGGCCGATTACATATGGGCCGATCCATCCACGAATTATCCCCACAACAATAGGAGTTATTGGGTCTCACAAACTTGAAAACCCACTTCTGAAGAAAGCTGCTACCATATAAATCTTGATACCCCAAAATTAAATACCCAGCACATGAGTTTAAGCACCAAAATTTTATACCCGCTCCTTTTAAAATGCTCCCCACAAAACAGATACCACTGGACCCAAACAACGATACATACCTAGCGATTTGGAGAACCTCATTCAAAAGACCCCACGCCAAAAACTTGGAACCAGCTATAACACTCTTGACAACATCACATATGTAGCACCTACTAAATCGCCCGCCAAACCCAAAGATTAAAAGGAAATAGCACCCAAAAACAAGCAGAAACAAACTTGAAACAAAAGCAATGACACCAAAACAGAAACTAAAAACGACATGGGGGAGCGATCATAATTACTTTTTGTTTTTGGGATGTTTGCTAACTACGGGATCAAACTATTTACCAGACTTCGCCAGTTGCGTAATGAATTGAGCCGATCCACTATCATCTTCCTCCACATCCTCGGTACAGAACTCCGGGTCATAACCAAGTTCGATACCTTTGTCCCAAAAGAAATCGTGTTCTCCTTGGACCCAATTTGTTGGTCAACCGCTTTAACCGCATGATTTTCACCCATTAGGCAATCTAAGATACGCTTCTTTTGACCGTCCGTTATGCCATAGTCTCTATTAAGAATCTCGTTCAGAGACTCCGAAGGACTAAATTGACCCCACTTAGATAAGATGTGACCTGGATCTATCATAGACTGCTAGTTCATGGTACACCTCCCTTCAAACCCATTATCATTAGAGTGAAGGTCCACTGGGTCACCAATCAAACTATTCGATCTAATACTAGCTTCAAAATTTAACACCGAGAATCCGTCAGTAACCATATGATTTTCAGCTAGCGTGGGACTCTTTTTGTTAGCCAGATTTTCTGCAACATCGTTGAGATTACCAAGGGCCGCAAACCTGTTCGAACCTGAAGGAAAATGCAACTTCGCAGCAGGTTTTCCAGTAGCTAAAGAGGCTTTTTGGGGCTTGTTAACTGCAGCAGAATGGGGTTGTATCGTAGCAGACTTTTGTTGGCTCCTACCCAGAACAGCGTTGCCAAAGTTAAAAGCTGAAGCACCTTTTTTAACATCACTCGTTTCCCCCTTATGAAGAACCGAACCAGCAGCACCTTTAGGAGCATGACTCGCTCGAAAACCACTTTTATTAACCACATTTTTCCCTTTATTTTGCTTGTTCTTTCTAGTCACAATTGTATACGCATCTTCATCATTAACCATTTCCATATCCTTACCCGAGAGGGCATTTGTCACTTTAGACTTCGGGGTGGTCTCAGGTGGCACCAAATTCTCAATAATACTTGACTCTTCTTCGGTTCTAGGCCTATGTTTGCATAATTTCAACGAATGACCAAATACTTTACAATGGGAACATACCATAGGCTTCCACTGGTAATTGACCTTTAAGGAGCCAATCCTTGCGGCCCTGTTTATTCCTGCAGGGAACTCTACTTCCACCTCATCTGGAAGGTTTAAATCAGCTTGAGCTTCAACTAACACACGGCATAGCCCATCTTTCCATTTTGGCTCACAACACGGGATTGAATGGTTTTGTCCATTAGAAGCGGGCGGCCAATACCACTGAAAACTTTGCTCATACCCATATCCGTCCATAATTCCATGGGAATATTATGAGTAGACAGCCAAATGTGAATGGTAGACGGCCAACATCATCTGCAGTACCATTCAGAGCAGTAGCAGCATCGATATCATTTTGTTTTCCTGAACTGTCCCTGTTGTTCATCCCTATCGAAACCTCTGAACCACTATCCATATCCACATCTAGAACCTGAGTACGAGAGACTGGTTTAGAATGAGGATTGTTCATAGCCGATTTCATGTCATTAACCAGAATCTGAACACCCTCATCCTGCAATATCATACAATCTTCAACCAAAACACCAGCTTTCTCACAGTCCAAAACATGGTTTTCATAATTCACATTGCTCAGATTCGGATCAGCATGATTATTCCTTTCAACCACTAGACCCGATTTAGGGGAAATACAAGTAGCCATAGCATCAAAAGAGGGAACAGGGAGGGGCGATTGAGAACCTGAGGTAATTGTTTGGAAAGTGCTGCAATTATCCACCGAAGATACAACATCAACAACCGATTTATGCAACCCCTTGAGTGTACCTCCAACAAACTCTTTCACTTTCAGATTTGCTAGCATCGGACTATGATACGTGCCGAATAGTTGAAGGGTTAATTCTGTAAATAGCTTAATAAGTGATAGGGTCAGGGTTAGTTTTGTAATATCCAGTAAGTAGAAGGTCTGTTGAAGTAGTTGTTAGTTTGTTGGTTAGTTGTAATGGTTGTTAAATACCGGTATTGAAGAGATAATAAGCATCGATGATTAAACTGTATTCTGTTGTTCTTTCTTTCTCTCTCTTCTCTCTCTCTTCCTGATCACCACACATCAATTGGTATCAGAGCTACCGATTCTCAGAAGTTCTGTTCTGATTCGATCGTATAATTCAATTCAGTTGAAATTGATCATTTGTTCGGTCAATTTCTGTACAATTCTGTTCATATCTTGAATTTGATCTTCGTTCGATCAATTCCCTTTCCTATTCTTGAATTGATTGTTCCGTGAATCAATTCATATCTTCTGTTCTTGCTCTGCTCGATTTTGTACCGAATCAGTCGTTGTGATTAGTCAATTGAAAACGACCATGACTACTACAAGGAGCCAATCTGATCTTGAGAAAAAGATTAAAGATCACACCACCTCATTGTTGAAATTTGATGCTTTCATGGAAAAAACGGACAAATCTTTCCATGAAATGAGGCAAATCCTTGAAAAACTTTCTCAGAATCAAATTAATCTGAACAATTCAGATTCAAATGGTAATCTAAACAACCATTTGGATAACACTCTTAACATTCACGCTAGAACAGACAGATTGTATCGATTAGGGAAGATTGAATTTCCTAAATTCGATGGAAAAGAAGTAGAAGACTGGATCTGCAAATGTGAACACTTCTTTGATGTTGATGAGACTCCAGAAACTTTCAAGGTGAGGTATGCTGCAATCAATCTTGATGGTAAGGCTATGAAATGGCATTCATCCTTTGTTAAACAACTAACCAAGCCTATAACAAAAGTTACTTGGGCTGAGTACTCTGGGAACATATTGGAAAGGTTTTCTACAAACCAATATAATGATGCTATGGCTATCTTAACTTCAACCGTACAAACAGGGGAGTTGGAAGAATATTGTGATAGATATGATGAAAATCTATAGAGGGTTAGCATTTGTGAGGAATATGTTGTGAGCATATTCTTGAATGGGTTAAAACCTGAGTTAGCAGGCCCAGTAAGAATGTTTGAACCAAAGAACATGAAGGAAGCTTATAAATTCTCTAAAAAACAGGATATGGCTAACAAGAATTTATTACCCAAAACCAAACCATATTCTAATCATTCTGGGAAGTATTTTCCTAATCCTACCCCTGTTTCCACTTATAAACCCAACTCTTCTAATACTACTTTTAAACCACCTGTGAACACTAACCATTTACCCTTGTTACCATCTCCACTATCAATCAAAGACTATACGCCAATAAGAGCAAACTCAATTTACCTACCAAAGAAATGGAAGCCAAAAGATTGAGGGGAGAATGTTTTGGTGTCCAGAAAAGTTCTCTTCTACTCACAAGTGTCCTAACAAGCAATTATACATTCTTGAAATTAATGATGAGGGGGATGATGATACAAATTCGATAATTGAAGAGCCTATTATTGACACTACAACTGATGATCCTCTTATTTCTATTCATGCACTTACAGGGGTGCCTTCTTTTTCAACCATGCAAGTTGTAGGTAACATTGGTACCAAAACTTTGCATATCCTAACAGATTCAGGATCTACCCATAATTTCCTTGATGAGAAGTTGGCTATTAAATTGAATTGTCATTTAGAGAATATAAGTCCTATGAAAGTAGGGGTAGCAAATGGTGTTCCCTTGATTTGTAAGAAGATTTGTAGGAATTTTGAGTGGCAAATGCAGGGTTATGGTTTAAAGCAGATGTGTTGGTTATTCCATTGGCTTCTTATGATATTATATTGGGTATACAATGGCTTTTGCCATTAGGTGACATTGTGTGGAACTTCAAGGATTTGACTATGCAATTCAGGGTTGGGAACAAGACTTATCAGTTAAAGGGTAGTCATAATAACAAATTATCTCTTTGTTCAATGGAGGTAATGCAGCATTTGTTATCAGAAAAGGGTCAGTTAGTGCAAAGTCATTTGTGCAGTTTAAAGGTGGATGATATTGATCAGTTCCAACATACAACTATGGTTTCTAATACTGTAAGTAATGATCAATTGGATTCTTTATTACAAGAATATGATGTAGTTTTTGAAACTCCCGCAACTTTACCTCCTCAAAGGGCTTTTGATCATAAGATTATCCTTAAGGATGAATCTGTCACAATTAACCCAAAACCCTTACAGATATCAATTAGCTCAAAAAGATGTGATAGAAAGATGACAAAGGAGCTTTTGGATACTGGGGTTATTAGGGGCAGTTCAAGTCCTTTTGCTGCTCCTGTGGTATTAGTTAAGAAGAAAGATAATACATGGAGGATGTGTATTGACTATAGGAAGCTAAATGATGCAACAATCAAAAATAGCTATCCTATTCCTTTAATAGAAGATTTGTTAGATGAGCTAGGGGGGGCTGCAATCTTTTCAAAGCTGGACCTGAGATCTGGTTACCACCAGATCAGAATGTTCCCTAATGATGTCCACAAGACGGCTTTTAGAACACATGAGGGGCATTTCGAGTTTTTAGTCATGCCATTTGGCTTGACAAATGCCCCTGCCACTTTCCAATCTCTTATGAACCACACCTTCAAACCTTTGAGAAAGAACTTTTGGCTATCTTGTTTGCAGTCAAACATTGGCATCACTATCTTATAGCCAATCATTTCATTATCAGAACAGATCAGAAGAGTTTGAAGTATTTGATGGAACAAAAACCCAATACCCCATTGCAACATGTTTGGTTATCTAAACTTATGGGTTTTGATTATGAGATAGTGTATAAAAAAGGGGTTGAAAACAAGGTTGCTGATGCATTATCTAGGATGCAAGGTCCTGCTCTTAGTACTATATCAGTATCTCACTTAGATACTTCACTCATGGATAAAATCAAATCATCTTGGCAACAAGATATTTCTGTTCAACAAAAGTTGCAAAAATTCCTAAAGGGAGAATTAGTTCCTAAGTACAAGTGGAATGGGACTATTCTTACAAAGAGTGATAGGATTGTTGTGGGTAAATCTGAGGCTTTACAACAGGAAATTATTGACCTATGTCACAGTTCACCAATAGGAGGTCATTCAGGGGTTCATGCTACTATTCAAAGGATTTCAAGTATGTTTAAATGGAGGGGTATGCATAAACAAGTAAGGCAGACTATTAGAAGATGTGATATATGTCAAAGAGTTAAAAATGAAAATGTAGCATATCCAGGTTTACTACAACCACTCCCTATTCCTAAATATATTTTTTCTGATGTATCTATGGATTTTGTTGGAGGGTTTCCAAGGGTTCAAGGAAAAGATACGATTTTGGTAGTGGTTGACAGATTGACTAAGTATGGGCATTTCATTCCTTTGGGGCACCCCTATTCAGCTGAAACTGTAGCTCATTTGTTTTTAGATCATATTTTCAAGTTACATGGGTGGCCACAGACGATTGTTTCTGACAGAGATCCTGTGTTCCTCAGCAGTTTTTGGAAGGAATTCACTAAGTTGCAAGGCATTGATTTGGCATTATCTACAGCATATCACCCACAGTTTGATGGCCAGACAGAGGTTGTGAACAGATGCATTGAATCCTATTTGAGGTGTATGACCCTTAGCTCAAGTAAGAATTGGTTAAAGTGGTTACCTTTAACTGAGTGGTGGTACAACACTAATTTCCACTCATCTTTAAAAATGACCCCTTTCCAAGCCCTATATGGATATCCCCCACCCTTATTTGTGCCTTGTATACCTAAAGACTGTTCCTTAGAAACTGTGGATCAGATGTTTTGTGACAGGGAACTTGTTCTACAAGAATTAAAGAAATCTTTGCAAAGGGCACAAAACAGAATGAAGCAATTAGCTGACAAAAACCATACTGAAAGGGAGTTTAAAGTGGGAGAATATGCGTACCTGAAGTTGCACCCATTTGGCCAGAATTCTTTGAGACATTCAAAACAAAATAAGCTCAGCCCTAAGTATTTTGGGCCTTTCATGATTGTGGAACGTATAGGAAAGGTGGCTTACCGTCTCGACTTGCCAAATGATTGCTCAGTACATCCTACTTTCCATGTTTCTTTGTTGAAGTTAGCTAAGGGTTCTCATAGCATTGTAATCCCTATTCCTTCGCAACCAAGATTCAAGTTTTCTCCTGAAGCAGTAGTAGAGCGGAGGATTAGGAAGAAAAGGAATCGGATGGGTATGGAAGTTCTGATTAAGTGGAAGAATTTGCCACTTGCAGAAGCATCTTGGGAGGATTTGGAAAAAATGATGTTCAGGTTCCCTGAGTTTGATTTTGGAATTTTGGGACAAAATTCTTAAAAAGGGGAAAGTGATGATACGTGCCGAATAGTTGAAGGGTTAAATCTGTAAATAGCTTAATAAGTGATAGGGTCAGGGTTAGTTTTGTAATATCCAGTAAGTAGAAGGTCTGTTGAAGTAGTTGTTAGTTTGTTGGTTAGTTGTAATGGTTGTTAAATACCGGTATTGAAGAGATAATAAGCATCGATGATTAAACTGTATTCTGTTGTTCTTTCTTTCTCTCTCTTCCTGATCACCACACATCAGACTATACTTCAACTTCTTTTTCTGCTTCCTCATCACCCCAAATCCTGCTATTTGCACTCCACTTTGATTAGTTCGACTTCTGGTGGATCTTGTGAAACCATTAGCTAAGTCTGCCTCCTGTTGGAGTTTCATATCTTGGGCGACATGCATAGCACGGACTGCATCCAAATCGGTATCCCCTGAACTCGTTTTAGGTACCCTAAATCTTTGAGTCTTGGCGCCATTCTTGGGAGAATGACCTGGAGAACGAGATTGTTTACCTGGACTAGATACATCAGGTTTTGATGGCACTGTTTCTTCCAACACAGAAGACAAAGCAGGTTGCATATCACTAGAAATCGATATTGGGTGTGGCGGCGGTACAACAGGACCCTCATTCGGCTTCAGATAGAGCCCCAAATTCAGCATCAATGGATGAATCTTCAGGTTTAGAAGCTAAATTCGAAGGGGATCAGGGGTAAGGGAGGAATCTAAGGAGAAAATGATGGATTAGATCCATCAATTGAAGATTTCATGAAGAAAGAAGATGACGGCTTGAAAGGATTTCTTAGAGAGAGAAAGAAGAGAGAGAAAAAAATTAGGCAAATGAAGAATCTTAATGTTTGGGGTTTAAGGTTTGGGTTTTTTTAGATAAAGGGCAAAGCCCAACAAACTATCATAAAAGAAATAAATAAAGTACACCTTTAAGGGGGCATATCCCCCGTCACGTCACCCAAAACAGGCTTCGGGGACCAAAAATAAGAAATCATGCAACCTACACTAGGGACACTTAGGAACCTAGCACTACCAGGGATTACATTCCCGTTTCTGGCTCGCAAAAACACTTGTCCCGCAAAAACACTTGTCCCATATGAAAACATAACTAATACTCTTGTGCCCATCCCAATTACGACCATATAGATTGCCTGGTTGCCATATACATCCATGCCAATTCTTTCTTTGCACTAGATGACACACCCACTTCTGGGCCTTCATGTTATACACAATACCCAGGCCCGTAACTTTTTCCTAGGCCCAGGCCCAAGCCCAACCCTTCATACAGTAGTACAACGATTTTAGCCAATGAACCCACACCTGAACCTTTGAAATAAGCATATACGGCCAGGTTTGGGCCTTCAACCTCATAGCGAAACAGTAGCCCATAAGATGTTGACTGGCATCCGCCTTCTGAGGCAGCAACCGAAATAAATTAACCCTCACATGGGCCTTCCTTAGTAGCACTACCAGTCCAGTATGGGCCTTTAATCGCAGGCCAGGCCGGAGCACAGTCAAAACCCAATGAAAGGCCATCGTAACTACACCAAGCTCGTGACTTTGAACTGGCCCAGAAAGCATACGAAACTGTCTAACACATTGCCAGCGCCGGTTGTAGGTAGCAAAAGGCATTTTGAGCTCAAGAAGCACAGCAGTCCCGAACAAAAAACCACTAAGCCAGCACTTTATACTCTGGTTTTGACGCTTCACGTTCTCAGAAGTGCCAAACATAAGAATCCAAACCCGATTCTGAGCCCCAACCTTCACAACCTTTTGTTGATACCTGATTTTTGGCCATTGTAACATCTTGAGGAGAACCCAACCACAACAGCTGTAAGTCAAAAACCAAGATGTAACCACAGCCGATAAACAACTGCAGCAGCTGATCTTCTTACTGTGACACTTTCGGCCCACCACCTCATAAACCCAGTAAACAGAAGTAGCCCAGCACCAAACACTGCACTTCTTCTTTCCATTCTGATGCAGCCAGCTCTTGGCCCCTTGCATGAACATTATATAAAGACTAAGATCCATCAGCATCAAAATGATAAGCTCCTCCCAACCCATAAAGACCAAAATATCCCCTGAACAGTAAAATGCATTAATACACCACCACATAATACTGAGCGAAAACCTAGCCCAACCCCCAATCAAATACATCCACACAAAATGGTTAGCATAAACAATCAGGTTTCTAATACCTAAACAGGTTTCCAGCATAGGGGTAGGGATCCAAATGGGGCTGCACCGAAACGACAATCCCCCTAGCTGGTTCTTCCTTATATCTCCCGGGCATGTGTCAATCCCTGAC
>CAMTDV010000334.1:22500-27059 GCA_947069175.1 Scalesia atractyloides
AAACTTTAAACTTTAAACTTTAAACTTTAAACTTTAAACTTTAAACTTTAAACTTAAACTTAACTTTAAACTTAACTTAAACTTTAAACTTAAACTTAAACTTAAACTTTTAACTTTAAACTTAACGAAATTAAACTAAAACTTAAACTTAAACTTAAACTTTAAAAACTTTAAACTTAAACTTTAAACTTAACTTTAACTTTAACTTAAACTTTAAACTGTAAACTTAAACTTTAACTTAAACTGGAAACTTAAACTTTAAACTTAAACTTAAACTTTAAAACTTTAAACTTTAAACTTAACTTTAAACTTAAACTTTAAACTTGAAACTTTAAACTTAAACTTAAACTTTAAACTTTAAACTTTAACTTTAAACTAACTTAAACTTTAAACTTTAAACTTTAAACTTTAAACTTAAAACTTTAAACTTTAAACTTTAAACTTAAACTAACTTTAAACTTTAAACTTTAAACTTTAAACTTTAAACTTTAAACTTTAAACTTTAAACTTAAACTTTAAACTTTAAACTTGAAACTTTAAACTTTAAACTTTAAACTTTAAACTTAAAACTTTAAACGTTAAACTTTAAACTTTAAAACTTTAAACTTATAAACTTTAAACTTTAAACTTTAAACTTTAAACTTTAAACCTTAAAACTTAAACTTTAAACTTTAAAACTTTAAACTTAAACTTAAACTTAATAACTTTAAACTTAAACTTTAAACTTTAAACTTTAAACTTAAACTTTAAACTTTAAACTTTAAACTTTAAACTTTAAACTTTAAACTTTAAACTTTAAAACTTTAAACTGTTAAACTTTAAACTTAAACTTTAAACTAAACTTTAAACTTTAAACTTTAAACTTTAAAACTTAAACTTTAAACTTTAAACATTAAACTTTAAACTTTAAACTTTAAACTTTAAACTTTAAACTTTAAACTTAAACGTTAACTTTAAACTTTAAACTTTAAACTTTAAACTTTAAACTTTAAAACTTTAAACTTAAACTTTAAACTTTAACTTAAACTTTAAACTTTAACTTTAAAACTTTAAACTTAAACTTTAAACTTGAAACTGTTAAACTGTTAAACTTTAAACTTTAAACTTTAAACTTAAACTTTAAACTTAAACTGTAAACTTAAACTTCTGTAAACGTAACTTAAACTTTTAAACTTTAAACTTTAAACTTTAAACTTAAACTTGAAAACTTAAACTTTAAACTTAAACTTTAAACTTAAACTTTAAACTTTAAACTTTAAACTTTAAACTTTAAACTTAAACTTTAAACTTTAAACTTTAAACTTTAAACTTTAAACTTTAAACTTTAAACTTTAAACTTTAAACTTAAACTTTAAACTTTAAACTTAAACACTTAAATCGTTTAAACTTGAAACTGTTAAACTTTAAACGTTAAACTTTAAACTTTAAACTTTAAACTTTAAACGTAAACTTTAAACTTTAAACTTTAAACTTTAAACTTTAAACGTAAACTTAAACTTAAACTTAAACTTAAAACTTTAAACTTAAACTTTAAACTTAAACTTTAAACTTTAAACTGAAACTTTAAACTTAAACTTTAACTTAAACTTTAACTTTAAACTAAACTTTAAACTTAACTTTAAACTTTAAACTTAAACTTTAAACTTAAACTTAAACTTTAACTTAAACTTTAAACTTAAACTTAACTTTAAACTTAAACTTAACTTAACTTTAAACTTTAAACTTTAAACTAAACTTTAAACTTTAAACTAAACTTTAAACTTAAACTAAACTTTAAACTTAACTTAAACTTTAAACTTTAAACTTTAAACTTTAACTTTAAACTTAAACTTAACTAAATAAACTTTAAACTTTAAACTTTAAACTCTTTAAACTTTAAACTTTAAACTTAAACTTAAACTTAAACTTTAAACTTTAAACTGTTAACGTAAACTTTAAACTTTAAACTTTAAACGTAAACTTTAAACTTAAACTTTAACTTAAACTTTAAACTTAACTTAAACTTTAAACTTGTAAACTTTAAACTTTAAACTTAAACTTTAAACTTTAACTTGAAACTTAAACTGTAAACTTTAAACTTAACGTAAACTTAAACTTAAACTTAAACTTAAACTTAAACTTTAAACTTAAACTTAAACTTTAACTTAAACTAAACTTTAAACTTTTAAACTTAAACTTTAAACTTTAAACGAACTTTAAACTTAAACTTTAAACTTTAAACTTAAACTTAAACTTTAAACTTAAACTTAAACTTAAACTTAAACTAAACTTAAACTGAAACTTTAAACTTTAAACTTAAACTTTAAACTTTAAACTTAAACTTTAAACTTAAACTTAAACTTTAAACTAATTAAATTAAAATTAACTTTAAACTTTAAACTTAAACTTAAACTTTAAACTTAAACTTTAAACTTAAACTTTAAACTTTAACTTTAAACTTAAACTTAAACTTTAACTTTAAACTTAAACTTAAACTTAAACTTTAAAAACTTTAACTAAACTTAAACTTAAACTTTAAACTTAAACTTAACTTAAACTTACTAAACTTTAAACTTAAACTTTAACTAAACTTTAACTTTAAACTTTAAACTTTAAACTTAAACTTTAAACTTTAAACTTAAACTTTAAACTTAAACTTTAAACTTTAAACTTAACTTTAAACTAAACTTAACTTTAAACTTTAAACTTTAAACTTTAAACTTTAAACTTAAACTTTAAACTTAAACTTAAACTTAAACTTTAAACTTTAAACTTAAACTTAAACTAAACTTAAACTTTAAACTTAAACTTTAAACTTAAACTTAAACTTAATAAACTTTAAACTTTAACTTAAACTTTAAACGTAAACTTAAACTAAACTTTAAACTTTAAACTTTAAACTTTAAACTTAAACTTAAAACTTAAACTTAAACTTTAAACTTTAAACTTTAAACTTTAAACTTAAACTTTAAACTTTAAACTTTAAACTTTAAACTTTAAACTTTAATAAACTTTAAAACTTAAACTTTAAACTTTAAACTTAAACTTAAACTTAAACTTAAACTAACTACTTAAACTTAAACTTTAAAAACTTTAAACTGAAACTTTAAACTTTAAACTTTAAACTTGTAAAACTTTAAACTTTAAACTTTAAACTTTAAACTTAAACTTTAAACTTAAACTTAAACTTAAACTTTAAACTTTAAACTTTAAACTTTAAACTTTAAACTTAAACTGTAAACTTCGAACTTAAACTTTAAACTTTTAAACTTTAAACTTTAAACTTTAAACTTTAAACTTAAACTTTAAACTTAAACTTTAAACTTAAACTTTAAACTTTAAACTTTAAACTTTAAACTTTAAACTTTAAACTTAAACTTAAACTTGAAACTAACTTTAAACTTAAACTTTAACTTTAAACTTAAACTTTAAACTGAACTAAACTTTAAACTTTAAACTTTAAACTTAAACTAAACTTTAAACTTTAAACTTTAAACAAACTTTAAACTTTAAACTTTAAACTTTAAACTTAAACTTAAACTTTAAACTTTAAACTTAAACTTTAATTTAAACTTTAAACTTTAAACTTAAACTTAAACTTAAACTTTAAACTTTAAACTTTAAACTTAAACTTAAACTTTAAACTTTAAACTTTAAACTTTAAACTTAAACTTTAAACTTAAACTTTAAACTTTAAACTTTAAACTTTAAACTTAAACTTTAAACTTTAAACTTAAACTTTAAACTTAAACGTAAACTTTAAACTTTAAACTTAAAACTTTAAACTTAAACTTTAAACTTTAAACTTTAAACTTAAACGTATTAAACTTTAAACTTTAAACTTTAAACTTTAAACTTTAAACTTTAAACTTTAAACTTAAACTTAAACTTAAACTTAAACTGTAAACGTTTAAAACTTAAACTTAAACTTTAAACTTAAACTTTAAACTTAAACTTAAACTTAAACTTTAAACTTTAAACTTAAACTTAAACTTTAAACTTAAACTTTAAACTTTAAACTTTAAACTTTAAACGTTAAACTTAAACTTAAACTTAAACTTTAAACTTAAACTTAAACTTTAAACTTTAAACTTTAAACTTAAACTTAAACTTTAAACTTAAACTTTAAAACTTAAACTTTAAACTTTAACTTAAACTTTTAAACTTTAAACTTAAACTTAAACTGAACTTAAACTTAAAACTTTAAACTTAAACTTTAACTTTAAACTTAAACTAAACTTAAACTTAAACTTTAAACTTAAACTTGTAAACTAACTTAAACGTAAACTTTAAACGTTAAACTTTAAACTTAAACTTAAACTTAAACTTATAAACTTAAACTTTAACTTAAACTTTAACTTTAAACTTTAAACTTTAAACTTAAACTTTAAACTTTAAAACTTTAAACTTTAAACTTAAACTTTAAACTTTAAACTTAAACGTAAACTTTAAACTGTAAACTTTAAACTTTAAACTTTAAACTTAACTTTAAACTTAAACTTTAACTTAAACTTTAAACCTTTAAACTTTAAACTTAAACTTAACGTAACTTAAACGGTAAACTGAAACTTAAACTTAAA
>CAMTDV010000335.1:0-30409 GCA_947069175.1 Scalesia atractyloides
ATTATATTTAAATCATTGTGCATACATCATATCATGAACATGTGTATTCAGTTTGTTTCAACTGTTGTGTGGTTATCGTTAGATGCAATTTATTATTTTCAGTACATGCAATTTCATAGGCCGCCGCTCCCCATTACATTATGAGCGTTGAGCATGTTCCCCATTACATTATGAGCGTGAACCTGGCGTGCCCACATACGATCGGCTCCGTTTGATTAAGCCTTGATCGCACAGACATTTTCATTTTCAGTACATGCAATACGATCGGCTCCGTTTGATTGAGCCTTGATCGCACAGTTTCATTCATGTTATTTATCGTATGATGTTGGTATGTTAATGTATGCTATCATGTGTTATTGTATGTTATAGTTGTGATTGTTATTGCTACTGCTTGGTTATTTACATTTGCTCATTTATGATTATGCACAATTTTTCATTGATAAACTAATAAGTAAATCAATAATAAATGTTTATCTAACAAGGTTCACTCGCCAACTTATGTTGACCCAAAAACCCCCATTTTTACACATGATACAGGTGAACCAGCTGCAGCAAGAAACACTTAGGATTGGACTAGAAGAATAAAATGATTTAGAGTTTGGGATTGTTTTGCTTGGTTTATTTTCTTTGTATTGTATGGACATGTTTGGATATTTGGGAATGTAATTTTGACTTTAATAAATATGAAACATATTAGTAAATATCATGAGCTTTGGTGATAACCCAATTATGCCCCGACTCTTATTCCGCTGCGGGTCGGGGTGTGACAGATTGGTATCAGAGCCATGACTATAGGGATATAGGATAGGTTATTAGACCCTTAGAGCCTATACTATAGTTGATTAGAAACTTATAAGATTTTTGTGTGTTACATGCCAAATTTCATGATGTTTATATGTTTTATGTTAAATGTTACATTCAATGTTATGCAAGCATGTTCATAAGTATATATTATCATATAATGCCTATCATGAATCATATTCTCATAACATATCACATACATGAAAGCACACACCACATCATGATTGCTTTTACAATGATTTTTTTTTGTGTTTTCAAATCTCATCAAAGTGAGTTCTTATGACGGGCATGTAGTAACTGGAAGGGTATCAGTACCGGTAGTCGGAACGTCCTGTCTAGGCTGGCATTCGTATAAATCCAAAATAAAGGACCAGTTTGCCTACCTGGGGACTAACGATGAGAGTACGAAGTACCTATTAGGCCAAAGCATGCTATACCAAACGTCGTGTGAGCTAACCCCACTTTGAGTTGTCATTGTGTCTACACTTGGACACATTCCGACCATACATCTCGTAAACATATTTTGTGGTTTGCATTCGGGTGATGCAAGTGTTAAATCGCCAATACTAGTGTGAATCCTACCAAGCCAATAGCCATGGGGCCCACATGACTATATAGGTGAAGGTATGGGGGACATTTGAGGCCCAACATGAGCAAACCCAAGACATCCTATGGATGTAGTTGCATTGTTGATATTTATGTTATTTTCACTTTTCTTAAAGACACATGACACCTAAAAGGACTCCATAAACTCACAATCTTCTTATGTATGTTCCTGTAGATGTCGTCCAGACAACAACGAAGGGGTAAAAGATCAGGAAGGTCTCAGGAACGCTTGGCCACACAAATCGCGAAACAAATGGCCACGATACTGCCTGACATTGTGGTCCAAGTACAACAAGCCCTCGCTACAAATCCTACTAACCCTCCCCAACAAGACGACCAGAACATCGGCAACCCTCCTACCAGCAAATGCTCATATAAGCATTTCAAGTCTTGTGATCCTCCTAAATTTGAAGGGACTGAAGGTGTCACTGCTCTCCTCCACTGGTTTGAGGAGATGGAAAACACTTTTCTCAACTGCGATTGTCCTGAGGATCGCAAGGTTCGATACGCCACCGGGAGACTATTTGGGGTAGCTCTCACCTGGTGGAATACTGAAAAGGGGAAGAGGGGAGTTAATGATGCAATGGCCTTAACGTGGAGGAGTTAAGGGAAATCATGACTAGGCGTTTCTGTCCTAGGAGTGAGATTAAAAAGTTGGAGGACGAATTTCATTCTTTAAAGCAAAAGGAGGGAGATCATACCATCTACAACAAGAGGTTCTTAGAGTTGAACCAAATGGTCCCTAACTTGTTCACCCCAACTTATCGCTTGATCGAGCATTATATTCGAGGTCTTCCCTCGAAAATTCAAGATTCAGTTCTCAGCACTTCACCAGCAACACTTGAAGCTGCTATGAACTAGCCACTGAACTGACCGAAAATCGCATTCGAAACGGTAAATTCAAAGAGGAGAAGAAGAAAGCCCCCATTGAGGCTCAAACTTCAAACCATTCTGGTTCCTCCTCGAAGTTTACTAGTAAAAGGAACCGAAGCACAAGAAACTTCGCCGTCACACAAACCAATTATCCTATTCCTGTTGCACCCATTACCCAAGTCGCCCCTTCACCTGCACCATACAAAAGACCATACTCTGGCCCGTTACCAAAATGCAACCGTTGCCAATACCACCATTCTCCTGATCATCCTTGCCAATATTGCACCGGCTGTGGTCGCGCAGGTTATACTGTTCAAACCTGTCGCATACCTCAGCGAACGAACCGTCACCAGCCTTCAACCCAAACCCACCAACAAATAATGGGTCAAGCCCAACAACCCATACTACTACCACCTACCCAACATTTAGCCCAAACATACTATCCACCCAACTATCCCATGGTACAACCTATGCGGGCTTGCTACAATTGTGGAGATCCAAGCCATTTTAGAAACACTTGTCCACGTTTGGTGAACATCATTCATGCCCAAGCTCAAGCAAATCCGGTGAATCAAGCTAACCAAGCTCCACCACCTGCAAGAGGAAGAGCTTATAACATCAACGCCAATACTGTTGAAAATAAGAACGGCCCAAACGAATCACCCAACTAATTTTTCCTCGCCAAGAATCAAGACTCAACTCTAATCGTCTAGTTTTAATGTTTTCTTTATGTTATTTCAATCTTTCCGTATTCCAGTTGTAAAATTTGGAAATTTTGTATCCAAGAATTTTAATGCGATTTGATATTACAGTTTTGTTCTATACTCATTGATTTAACATTTATATCATCATACATCTCGACGTATCTCAATCTCATCATTTAAAGAAGTTGGGTTGTGTCACACTTTTACATAGATTGACCCCTTCGTCATAACCAACGAGAGAGGTACTGT
Organism: Scalesia atractyloides; assembly: GCA_947069175.1. Taxonomy (NCBI): domain Eukaryota; kingdom Viridiplantae; phylum Streptophyta; class Magnoliopsida; order Asterales; family Asteraceae; genus Scalesia; species Scalesia atractyloides. The sequence continues at coordinate 3,234 of CAMTDV010000335.1, forward strand.
CATCATTTAGTCATGTATCATCTCAGAATTTAGACTCAAGTTTTGTTCGTTGCGTTGTTATGTTTTAGAGTCACATAGAACTGATCATTTTCAGTACATGCAATACGATCGGCTCCGTTTGATTGAGCCTTGATCGCACAGTTTCATTCATGTTATTTATCGTATGATGTTGGTATGTTAATGTATGCTATCATGTGTTATTGTATGTTATAGTTGTGATTGTTATTGCTACTGCTTGGTTATTTACATTTGCTCATTTATGATTATGCACAATTTTTCATTGATAAACTAATAAGTAAATCAATAATAAATGTTTATCTAACAAGGTTCACTCGCCAACTCATGTTGACCCAAAACCCCCCTTTTTACACATGATAGGTGAACCAGCTACAGCAAGAAACACTTAGGATTGGACTAGAAGAATAAAATGATTTAGAGTTTGGGATTGTTTTGCTTGGTTTATTTTCTTTGTATTGTATGGACATGTTTGGATATTTGGGAATGTAATTTTGACTTTAATAAATATGAAACATATTAGTAAATATCATGAGCTTTGGTGATAACCCAATTATGCCCCGACTTTTATTCCGCTACGGTTCGGGGTGTGACAAAAATAGAGTCTAAGCTCGGTTCGCAACCGAAAGTCGCAAAAGCTTGACTTTTGCTTTGACTTTCAGTTCTAACCCGAATTAGCTTATTTTCTTTATGCATTAGGGTTCCTTTAGGACCATATTATGTTGTAACATAACCCTCTGAGGTTATATTACATGGTCCTTTAGTAATCTAAGATTATATGCTTGTTTCCGTTATTATGCTTTATGTTGACTAGTATGCCCTTTTGTCAAAAATGAGACTTTTAAGGTAATTGGTCATGCAAACAAAATAGGTACTGATTAGTAAATATATTTAGAGTATTTTTGATGCTCCAAACCTGGTCATAAACTGAAGTTATGTATAAAAGCGAAATTCATACTTTTATAAGGACTAAGATGCCCTTTAAGCATGTAAATCAAGTTTTAACATAACTTTGACACAAAACTCCTTGCTTACTGTTGTGATATCATATTTAGAATTTATGGGATGTTGAGTTAGTGACCTTAACCTTGGGTTCTTGCATAAAGCTCATAAATGACGGTAATACCCTTTTTGCAAATAAAATGAGTTTTACATATAATTAACATGCAAAACCTTTTGCTACTGATATATTATGAAAAATAAAATATTTTAACACTTTAAAGCTGGTCAAATTCTCGGAATCACTTTAACTTCGAAATTATCGTCATTTACCGACTTTTATGCTAACTAGGCGCATAGTATGGTTTTAAATCATATCTAGCACCCAAGACTTAATACTTACTGACTTTATAAATGATTTTAAATGTTTTTACAGTAAGGATAAGTCATGAACTCAGAATCCCAATTAAGTCTCTAAAACCATGTGTGAAATGACCAAAATAGCCTACTGGGGGCATAGTTTGGCCATAAGCCTTAAACCACGCATATGTATGATGTCCTACCATTTTAATATCACAAATTAAATGTTTTCACAGAATGTTTATGACCAGAACTTCAGTTTACATAAAAACTTTATTTTATGAACTTTTAAAATGACCAAAACGCCCTAATAGGGCTTAGTTCGACTTTAAAACCTTTCCGGGCATACTTGTTAACATCTTACTGATATCATAACATAATTTAAGCATAATAACATATGGAACTTGTATATGTCTTGTTCGGTTCCCCGTACATGCTTTTATGCGTTCGGTTCGGCCTATGTGACTAGTTTTCACAAATGGATCGGGACGGGTTTAACCTTGTCGTCTAAACTTCAAAATCCAGAATGTATTTAGTTTACCCATATTATACAAGTTCTAAATACTTGTTGGGTACAAATTACATTCCTTTCCGGTCACCGCTTAATCTAGCATTTTGTACCATAAATCATCTTTTAAACTAACGGGTCGAAGTCTTTGACTTAAATAAAGACCCGTTAGTATCCTAATAGGTTATATAAAACCTTCCTTCCAGATTAGGTAGCCCAGTAGGAGATACCTTCATAAAGTCTTAGTGAGATACGGCTGAGTAGAATCTTGCATTTAAACTCAGGTAAACACATTTAACTTATTTTCCCTTAGACGGGGTTGGGATACGGTAAATTATTGCCGCTTGGTCGGGTATGGGATTATTTAGTTAGATTGTGATTAATAAATCCGCATAACCCGTTTTAATCTGTTTTGTTTGATAACATAAACTATGGGGTTAACAACCATGTCCTGGATATCCTCAGCTCATCTAAGTTATTGATGGCCACGACCTAAGCATGGGGTGTAGGCATACACTGACAGATGCGAAATGCTAAAATATAATTACCCACAAGTTGGGGATAACTCCTTTGTGGGTTTTATATGTGGTGAGTTAGTTAATCATGTTCGGTTTTCAAACCGACCCTAATAGTATGACAAACATGTAAAACTGTATACAAGATTATAAATGTAATTGTCCCAAGTTATAAAAGATTTTAGTGCCGTGTGCACCTGAATTAACATTTTCAAATGTTTACAAAATGAGTCAGTTATTTGTATTTACCAGTGAAAACTGACGTATTTTCCAAAGACTAAGTGACAGGTACCTCACGAAATAGGCTGGAGCTACTTGGCATAATAAGAGGACTTTGCAAATCCCTGGATGCCTTAAGTCTGTGGAAGTCAATTTTATGTATTCATTTATAGATCCGCCTGTGGATCCTTTTTAAACCGTCTGTATATTATTTTATTAGTACTTTAAACTTTCGGTTTGTAATAGTAATTTCCTTCCAAGCCTCCCGCTGTGCTATAACTGTGTATAATTGACTATGATGATATCAACTACATCACGATATTCCCCACCGGGTTATACGTGGAAATCGGGGTGTGACATATCTACCATGTTTCTTATGCAATTGTAGAATCTGAAAACACTGTGATATCTGTTGCTTATTTTGTACTTTGAACATGCTGGCTGCAACCTATCTTTTGAACTTGTGTTAATTAGGTTTGAAGTTGTTATTATGTTGTCTTTTGAACAAGTTGGATGTTTTATGGTATGTAAGTGATATATATATATATATATTATATGTTATGTTATGGTCGTTTTGAAGTTTAGTTCTGATTGTAGTGATGTTATGGTCGTTTTGAAGTTTAGGTCAGCTAGAATTTGATGTTTTGGTCATTTAGAAGTTGTGGTCATTTATAAGTTTTTGTCGTTTAGAAGTTTAGGTTGTTTAGAAGTTTTGGGCGATTAGAGGTTTTGGTCATCTAGAAGTTTTGGGCATTTACCAGTTTTGGTCATTTATAAGTTTTGGTTGTTTTGCACGCGCACAATACAAATACACTTCTTTCGTACGTTTTTAAGTTTTGGTTGTTCAGCACGCGGACACTGGTAATTCCATTTACACTTACACAATTCATTAATACAAAACTTTCACACTTCATTAGCACTTTAAACCTACACATTACATTAGTTGCATTACACAAAAGGCATACACCTACTGCTAATACATGCACTAAGACAACATCACATACATAGCAAAACAAACCCAGCTAATAACCAAATACATTTTGAATTTTCTTGAAGTAGCTTCAAACTCTTGCAGTTTCCCTTCAAGTAACTGGTTTGAATGTTCCAGATTTATGTTAGCTTGTTCCAGGTTCTGCTTATCTACTTCCAGGTTGTTCTTAGCCCTAAGCAATCTAGGTATGATATCGACACACCTTTGGCACCTTTCCTGATCGTACCATCGAATAAAGGCAACAGTTGAGCCCGAAAATTCAAAAAAGGAGACATTTTAGAGGACCAGTTACAAAGGCACCATGGGTACTCGATAATACCTGGATTGGATGTCACACCCCTATTTCCACGTATATCCCGGTGGGCCCGGGTAGGGAGTATCATGACGTAAGTTTATAACATCATAACCAAACAAACACAACACAATGGAAGTCTTGGATTTAAAAATAAAATTATAAACCAAAATGTTCAAAGTTCGAATAATAAATACATGGCTTGTAATAAAAGATCCACAGGCGGATCGAAATAATTATACAAAATATTGTTCAATTGACTTCGGGCAACTAAGGATTTGCAATATCCTCTTATGTCACTACCAAGCAGCTCCCAGCCTATTGCGTACTGAAACCTGTAACTTAATCTTTTGAAAATACGTCAGTTTACACTGGTAAATACTAATAACCGACACATTTTGAAAATGGTTTAAGTGCACATGGCACATTTTATAAATACCTTGGGATAGTTCAAAATGACCTTGTTTACAGTTTTACATGTTTGTCAATACATATGGGGCCCGATGCAGAAACCGAATAACCTGATTAACCGACACACAACTAAATGATCCACCAATGGGATTCAATATTATTTTGCTTTAGTAGCTGACAGGTGTATGCCTACACCCCGCGCTTAAGGTCGTGGCCATTAGTAACTTAAATGAGCCAAGGATATCCCAGACATGGTCGAGTTAACCCCCAATGTTTAAGTTATCAAACAAAACAGAATAAAACGGGTTATGAAGATTTAGTTAAATCACAATCCGATAACATGATCCCATACCCGATCAAGCGGTAATAATATACCGTATCCCAAGCCCGTAAATGGAAAATATGCTAAAAGTATTTACCTGAGCTAATTTCTTCAATAAAGATAGTAACTCAACCGATAATCAAAAGTAAGCTAAGATGACAATCTACCGGAGGCTTTAGTCTGGAATGATGGTATTATTAACCAATTAGAATGTTAACGGGTCCTATCTACATCATAGACTCGGACCGGCTAGCTTAAAATGATATTTACAGTACTAGACGCTAGATTAAGCAATGACCGGATAGAAATTTAAACCTGAAAAGCACTAAAACTTGTTTAATATGGGTAAACATATTACATTCTGGATTTGAAGTAAAGATGATAAGGTTAAACCAATTTTGGTTAAATTACGTAAACTAGTCACGTAGGCTTAACCGTATGCATAAATGCGAAACCGGGTAACCGGATAAGTCATATACAAGTTCCATATGCCATTATATTTAAAACATGTTGTAATATCAGTAGGATATCAACATGTATGCCCGTTATGGTTTTAAAGTCAAGTTATGCCTCAAAAGGGCATTTTAGTCATTTCATGACTTATAAAACGAACCTGTGTGGGTCCGTTGTACGGATTGTTCGGGCACTAATCTGACAAACGTAAGGTAAACGTGTGGAATCCGTTTGCTTACGCGACATTGGATATACTCATTTGTTTCTATTTAATCACCGTTTCATTAATATTCAACGTTACAGATACTGGAAACACTTGGACAGAGCTTCGTCTCTGTCGTGACAAAATATCTGAATGTTACAAATGAACTGTCAAGACTCCTATTTATAGGAGTGCAAGTTCGCTGGAGGGAATGCAAGTTCCGGCGAACTTGCTTAGTCAAGTTCGGCCGAACTTGACTACAAAACTTCCTTTTCGAGCGAACTTGACCCTAAATATACATAAACTTCGACATTTCGCTCCTAAATACTGACTCGATATTATACGATGACGTAGGCAACAAACATATGCATCAACAGACTCCCCCTTGGATGTTGCCGTAGTCATCATTCTTCAATTAAGTTTCTGAGTCTTTAATGTTCTCTTGATCTTTATATCTTGAATAACTTTAACATCCATGCTCACCCTTGCTTTGAGCTTTCTGGTATCTTTAATCAACGTGTTTATCTAGCTCCCCCTCAAATGATGCTCCGAATCTCTAAGATTTGACGATTAAGAACAATCACACGTATCCACACACAAACAGTTTCTTAACAGTCTCGTTGGTCCGGCTTACATTCAACATTATCAGGTTACCATGGAAGATTTTGAAAGAAAATCTTTTTGGATTTTTAATATTGAATGTAGAAATGTAAACAAACTAAAATGTAATATTTACAGTTTATATTTTGTGAGAAAACGTGCTAGAGGATCATATCAGTTTACTGAGACATATCAGCTGCACCGTTGTTCTAGATGAAACACTCAGTTTAAACAATTCACATGGAGTTTATATTTTGTGAGAAAACATGCTAGAGGATCATATCAGTTTACTGAGACATATCAGCTTACTGAGACATATCAGCTGCACCGTTGTTCTAGATGAAACACTCAGTTTAAACAATTCACATGGATTGTCGGTATTGTTGTCCACTTAAACTCAATCTAAAAACTTTCATAATGCTTACCGATACGTTAAGTACATTAATTTGCGCTAAGCTCTTATGGATCCCACGATCTCAGCATGTCCCCTTATCATGTAATACACTAACTCAAGTAAAGCCTTTAAACTTTCATCAACTGTGATTTGTGTGAAAATAACGCAGAATGTTTAAACATTAACAATCAGGTCGATCTTTCGATACGCAGAGAAAGTCCAATGTTTAGACAAAAATAAGAAATAAAAACAAGTTGAAATTGTTTAGATCTTAATCACCAGTTCGATATTCTCATATACGCAGATGTGATCCAAGATTTAAACGAAACACCAAGTAAAATAAAGCAGAAACATTTAGGCACTAACATCCAGTTCGATACTTTCGTATACGCACAGGATGACAAATGCTTAAACAAAATAAAGAAATAAAACAAGTTTAAATCTTTTGAAAATGAAAACACAATCACAGTGATTATTTCAGTAAGATGTGAAAGTTCACAAACTAACCGGTTTTTTATGCTTTTCAGCATTTCGCGATTACCGAGTAGGCACACACTCACGAAGAACAAAACTAAGTACTATGCTTTCAATCGCATTTCCCACTAGAACTAGGCTTTTCTTTTTAGGTTTGTATCGTTTTCGCAAAACTACTAGTCTAGCTGAGCCTACCGACACATCTTTAGTGAGATTGTTTAACCATTTTAAACAATACAAATCTTTAACATGCATTAATAGTTCACTGATTTACTATCATTTCCTCTTTTTAGAACAATTAATCTCATTTTTCATTTTTCAATGTTTTTGATATTTTGAAATTTTCTACTGTTTTTGGTTTTTTGAAAAATTTATATCTAAAATGATTTTGAAATAACATTTTTCAATTTTACAGGAATTTTACAGAAATTTTTTATTTTTGACAATTTTAAAATTTTTGTCCCCCTAAAATTGAAAACATCTTTTCGAAATCGAAAATAAAAATCTTCCATTTTAACCATTTAATGATTTTTTACGAATGCGAACGCGAGACTACCATTTTGTTTGTGTGAAATATTACTCCTATCTCTTGTCTCTCTGTATGAACAACCACTGCTTCTGAAATGACGTTTGCCTTGAAGCTTGGTTATCCTGCACATTCAAACAAACTTTAATCAGTATTGAATTGGAACTCAATCCATTCTGGACTTAGGTTTACCAAATTCATTAACATCTGAAGTAAACAAACATTCACACTCTTTTTGATATTCAAACAGTTTGATAGAAACTTTATTTGAAAATTTTACTTTCTTTGATTTTTTAACTGTCTGAAATATCAATTTTTTCTCTCACTGCTCTCTCTTTTGTCCTCAGATTTGTATCTGATGAATTTGTTTTACTTGAATGTGAGTAAAATGATTCATCAGAACTTTTATCTGATTTCTTAGATTTATCCGTGGACAAAATCTTTTTCAAAAACTCTCTAACTTTTTTTATCTTTTTTCTCAATTTGTCTTTTTTCCCTTGTGATAATTTCACTTTCTGTTCCTTGGGCTTCTCTACAGTTTTCTCATTTTTCTTCTCTGTTTTCTCTCCTCTGGTCTTTTCTCCCCCTGAGATTTAACCGATCTTCTTTTCAGATTAGTCGGACAATCCCTGGAAATATGACCTTTGATTTGACATTTATAGCATCTTCTCGTATCAAATCTCTTTTTCAGGCAATTAACAGCAATGTGTCCACCAAATCCACAGTTGTAACACACTCTGTTATCATACCAATCTCTCCATTCATACCAAACACCCAAATCAGCACATTGATTTGACGTGTAGTAGTCATCTTTCCTGCTTCTTTTGTAAAATTGATTTGACTTTGAAGCACTGTGGTCCGACCTGCACCACTTATTCTCAAAATTTTGTGAGTTTTTATAATGATTGGATAACTGTACCGATGAGCTATTATTTTTGTTTTGAAAATTTTTAGAATTTTGTTTTTCATGTTGTTTTTGTTCTCCATTCTGCTTAGAAGGTTTCTGCGTTGAGCATTCACCTTTTTCAGTATATTATAGAAAAGTTTCTTGAAAATTTTCTTTTAGTTTTAAAAATATCTCCTTTTTATCATTTTCATCATCGGTATTATCATCACAATTCTCAATTATGACATCATCATAATTTATGACATTGTCACTTATTGGAATTTCCTTTTTATTAATATTGATCGGTTTTGCACATATATGATCTAACTTTAATGAGGAAGTCACAAAACCTTTCAATAACTTTTCGGAATTAACAGCTTTATTTTTAACAATCTCAACTTCTTTTTCAAGTTGAGCAATTTTCTCAATATGAGAATTTATTGCTTTTTGATTTTCTATATTTAATTTTTCAAAAACAATTTTTTCATTTTTAAACATTTTTATTTCATTTTGAAAATATACTACCATTTGTAATTTTTCATTTTCTAAAATTTTTATTTTGTTTTCAAAATTCTTTTCATTTTCTTTTAAGTTTTTATTTTCTAATGTCAAACTCTCAATCTCATTCAAGAGTTTGGCATTATATGCCTGATAATTGTCTACATCATAGACCGGGCAGACTGGTTTAGAACTTGAAGACTCATTTGTGGATATACTTGAAACTAGAGCTTCATAGTTCTTAACTACTACACTCTCTTCTCTCTTCACCTGATATTTATTTTTCAGAGATATCCAGAGTTCTTTTGCAGTCTTGTACTCAGGCAGTAGTATCAAGATATGTTCGTTAACAGATTGTTGAATCAGATTAATCATTTTCTTATCAGCAAAATACGCCACTTTCTGTTGAGTAGAATACTTGCACTTATCTAGAATATTCTGATTCTCATCTCTTGGAACTACATATCCTGTTTCGATCGCCACCCAACTGCTCAAATGCGTAGCTTGGACCCAGCTCTCAAATTTTCCTTTCCAAACTTCATACTCGTCCATACTCATCAACTTTGGCGGTTTCACGGACTCCATTTCTTTTTCCAAATATATCTGTCGTTCAAAACACTTGACAAATGATTAGCAAACAGACAATTTCTAGTAAAAATTTGACTTTTTAACCGACAATATCAACGCATCGGTTTGCTTAAAAATGTTTAAAATTTTTCGGAAAACTTTTTTTACCAGATTAGAGATTTAAACTCGTCTCGTCAATACGAATCTAACGATATATAATGTCGAGACGTTTTTCAGGATTTTCATGCCTTTTTCTAGACAAGTTTGGTCGAACTTGTAATAGACAAGTTCGGGCGAACTTGTATATTACTTGAGAAGTTCGAGCGAACTTGTGAAATTTTTCAAGAGAACTTACAAGTACGGGCGAACTTGTAGGAAATTCAAGAGGTTTTACAAGTTCGGGCGAACTTGTAATATTTTTCAACAATATTTAATCAAGTTCGAGCGAACTTGATGAAATTTGTTTGAAAAATAAGCAAGTTCGAGCGAACTTACCAAAAATCTTGAAAAAACAATCAAGTTCGGGCGAACTTGATGAAAAATCACTGAAAAAGTGAGTTTTTCAATCAAGTTCGAGCGAGCTTGATGCTATGTTCGAGCGAACTTGAGTTACAAAACATGATTTTTTCAATTTTTCGACATGAATTCGTTTGTTTTAAGTTCTGATCTTTTCAAGGGTTTTACTATTATGGATTTTAGTATTATACTTGAAAATCAGTCCATTTTGTTCGTGAATTGTCCAAGAAAAGTTAAAAATAGAAGAAATGAGTAGAAGATGAGATGTTCTATGTCCAATATCTTCAAATTAGGCCAATCCTGCTCTGATACCACTTGAAGGTCCGTTGTACGGATCGTTCGGATCTCGTGCTATATTCTTGTATTTCTCATCAATCAACATCTCCACGAATCTTGGATAAAGACAAAGTCTTGAATCTTCCATATTCTTGGACATATGAGTGAAAACAAGCTTCGAAAAGTTGAACGGCTTCTTCAGAATAAGTGTCGTTGCCATACAGGCTAAATAATCTTGCACGTCATCGAGACCAGCCTTGCGATGACTGAATGTGTGAATAATAGCATGCATCAGGAGTTTCTAGGGTTAGGAACTTCCCCTTTCTTCAATGTTGGTTTGTTCACACTCCCCTTATAACCCACACGAAAGAAACAACCACGAACCATCTTCTCGTCGAGATAAATCGGATCATCTTTGTTGTCGTTGAATTGTAACACTTCTGCGTATGTCGTCTTCAGTCACAGAAATCTTCTTAACCTCATTCCCAACTTGCACTGATGAATTAATCGTTTTCTGATCATCACTGAGCTCCGCATTCATCCAAAAATGGAAAGTGTGTGATCGATACGATACTGTACGCTCTGTGATCGCTCGGTGAACAGGGCTTTCCTCCAAAAACTTTAAGATACTTCGTGTTCCTTTAGCGATGGACAGATCGACTTATCAAGCGTAATACACGTGTTGTGAGTCTTAGGGAACTCAATCGAGATTGCACGTGCTGGAACTTGTACCTAAAAAATGACGCAAAACAATTAGCATGCTCATCGAGAAAAAGGTTCAAAATTTTCTAACACTTTAATCAAGTTCAGGCGAACTTGATTAAGTGTTGATACATTGTTTTGAGTAAGTTCGCCCGAACATGCCTTATTAACATGTTCAATTATAACCATAAGTTCGGGCGAACTTATAACAAGTAACAACTTTTATTAAAGATAAGTTCGGTTGAACATGAAATTTTAAAAGTTCGGTCGAATATGCTACTGGATCTCTTTATTCAGTTTTGTTAACAAGTCCGGTCGATATTGACAACAAGTTCGGCCGAACTTGTCGTCTCTTTCAATACCAAACCTGTTAAACATTCAAATAACCATTTCAATCCAATAAAAACGATTATACGGTCGATTTAAAGTGTAGATCTTGATTTTAAGTTCAATTTAGACCCCTAGATCTATCAATTTTTAAATTTAGATCTAACATATCAACTACAGTCCATTTTAACGGTTCAAGATCCAAATCTCACCTCAGTCATTGTAATTGGTGTGCTAATCACCAAAAACAAACTAAAATAGGGCAATATAACGACTTCAAATTGCCAAAATCACAACTTCGCTCTCAAAGGTTTAAGTTCTGCTCAGGAGAGTTTGTGTGCTGTTGAATGAGTTCAGCCGAACTTGATTGGTATTTATACCATGTCAAGTTCGGGCGAACTTACAGGCCCATACACAAGCCCATTGAAGTTCGGGCGAACTTACCTTTTAAACTCAGCAATCCATCTACAAGTTTGGTCGAACTTGCTTGTTTGTTAAACATAATTTGTTTAGCAAGTTCGGCCGAACTTGCCAAACCCTAAAAACGAACTTTTTCAAAATTTTCATTTTAACCCCTGAACTTTCCAACTTTTTACCAGTTATGAAATCCACTCATTGACCAAGTCCAAGCTAATGACCTTGGTTAACCGATTTGTCTGCCGAGTCCAAGTTAATGACCCCGGTTTGACCCGTTACGAACAAACTGTTGATATTTTCAAAATCAAAGTTTCAAATTAAATGAACTTTTTATCGTTTTGGCTTTTCAGTTTTAACAGATTAGCTCCCAGCCCGTTGTCAAAGAGATTCCCACCAGTTCTAGCATCTTACCAGACTTCGAAGATCCGTTCTCCAACATTGGTTTGCTTAAAACAATGTAGAAATAAAATCTTTTTGATTTTTTGTAAGTTTATGCTAAAACACACTGAAAATCTTTTTGGTTTTAATCTGTAAAGCTGATAAACTATGTACATGACAATGTAAACTATGTACAAACATATTTACAGACATATTTTTGTGAATTCGTGTCTAAGGATCATATCAGTTGATTAAGACATATCACCAGTACCGTTGACCTTTTAGATAACTTTAAGTTTTAAACTTGTTTACCTAGAGTGTCAATATGTTTGTCCACTTAAGCTTTACCACGTTTCTCAATTGTTTCAAGATACATTAAGGTAAGATTTATGAAACTTGACTTATCTGTGGTTCCCACTTCTTGAATATACTCCGGTATCCAGATTCCCTAGATTTCATCTTACAGGTGAATATAGCGTAATTGATATCTGTATCTGGGTTATGTCGAGACCTTGAGAGCTCAGGTTAGTACTACCGTACAGACAAAGAGATGAAGGCTCGTCTTTAAGGTGTGTTCCACTTAAGGAATCTTTTCAGCACTGCAAATGATTATATCTTTCGATACTTTTCAAGTTTTGCATGCAGCTTAGGGTTTATAGCAAAAGTATTATAGAAGTTCTAGGCTATTGCTTCCGCAAAATCAGAAGAACTTGTATAATACCCCTGATATCAACTATCTATAAAGACCTCGTATCTCAGAATCAGGCAATCTTTCAAACGAAATTTTGGAGTACTAAGTCAATATATCCAAGATGAGTTAGTCCACAAGATTAAGCAGTTGTAAAATTTAGTTTATATCTCGAAAACAGTTTACTGAACGTGTTAAGCCTATCGACACATCCACAGTAAGACTCATTTATCAGTTTTTGAACTTTACATTTCTTTAGCATACTGTGATAGTCCACTGATGTACTATCCTTTCCTTATATGACACTGAATTCTTTTTGTCTTTTTCAATGTTTTTGTACATTTTGAATTTTTCATATGTTTTTTAGTTTTAAAATTTTTCAAATGTTTTTGTATTTTCTCTAACATTTCTCCCGCTATGCTTTTAACCTATTAACTTCATTTAAACTGATTTTTTCTAATAATTTATGTTTATTTTTTTTACTTTTTATAAACAAAAAACTGAATATACAATTGTATTTTGATATAAACTTTATTGACACTGAAATTGTGTTCAAATTTAATATCAACTATTCTAAATACCAACACCGTAAGACTGCAGGAATGGGCGTGGGGTGGGTTGGGAACTCCCGCCCGGAACACCGCCCCTAGGTGGGCTTGGGTTTGGCGTGGGGGAAGTCACCGTCATGGGGCAGAGAAGATTGACGACGTGGCAATGTTTTATTGGCCTATTCTTTTGACCGTTGCAAATTAAAAAAAGGCTATTTGACCATTGATTAAAAAAATTAAATTTATATTATATATACACATACACTACACACACAACGTTGGATCAAAAGAGAACAAAGTTTAACATAGCTCAAATGGCGGCACGCAAAGACATTGAGCGAGCTTTTGGTATCTTACAAAAAATGGCGCATTCTGAGCTTGCCATGCCGATTCTATGAAAAAGAAAAAAAACAAGAAACGCGATGTACGCGTGCGTTATTTTACACAACATGATTTAGAGGACGAAGTACATGCAATTTGCAAATACTATGGGGAGGGGAGACAATCAAATTACGAAGGAATTAGTGATGAAGCGAGATCGTTTAACAGATTTCAAATGAAGGACAGGCAGACGCATCACAACCTTCGTGCGGATTTGGTTGAACATATTTGAATGCTTCCGAGATATAACTCCGATGATGATGAAAATTAAAATATGTGATCAGTAGTAGTTTTTTTATGTATTTTTTTCTTTGTTTGATGTAGTTTTTTAGTTTAATTGTGATTTTCTTTTTTAATTAATAAAAATGTTTATAATAAATTAATTTTATTTATATATTTAAAAGAAAACAAAAATAGTGTCATGTGTCAACTCATCATGTCCCAAAACTCACACCCCTTCACTCCTCCCTTTTTTGGGCTTGAGTTGTGAATCTCATACTGCCTACGTGGTTGGCACATGACGACTCATGCCCCCGACTAAACCCCCACTCCCTGCAGTCTAAAAATACTGCCATATCTTACGGTAAATCCTAATACTTTAATAAATAAATTATGGCTTTCACTATTCTCAGACTCCTATATCTTATTTATTATATAAAAAAGGTAAAGAGAAAGAGTGTGCAAATAAGGAGAAGTATATGAATACCAATGCCTAAGTAAATCTCAATACTTTGTAGATAAATTATACCAATAGCCTAAAGATAAGTGATGTAATATCTATCCGACCCTTTACCGCTTCCTACTTTTTAGAGATAAACACACGGAACTCTTTTGAGATTCTGGAAATATTCGTTTCACTACATTAATACGTGTCCAAAAAAAAACGTAAACTAAAAAGAAAACCAGACTTTCCCAAAAAATAAGTAAATAAATAAATAATAACAATAACAACAATAATAATAATGAATAATAACATTGTGTCTTATGAGTCCAACCACTACAAACCAAAATCAAGCTTGAACTCGATGAGTTACAAACCAAGTTAAATTGAGCTGACTAGTTACAATCGAGTCAAATTGAACGAGCTTTAAGCTATTTAAAGAGTGCTAACTCAAGATTATTGGTAAGAAAACATTCTACAAAATCACAAATAACTAAAACTTTTAATAACATACAAATCTCTAAAAAAAACACAATCAACATTACAATCAACATTTCAGGATCATAAAATAACTAAAACTTTTAATAGATCAACATTTCAAGATTTAAACAAATTACAAATGTATAACCTTAATTAAATTAAGATTAAAAAAAATCCACCATAAAGCATAATATGTACATCGTCAAGGTTCAACAAATTAGCTAATAAGTCGAAACTTTCTCATCAAGACCATCAGTGAAACCAGTGTTGTAAAAATCACAACTAGTCGGTGATTAATCGCTAGTCAGCCACTAGCTGAGTAATTTTTTGTTAATCAGTCCGTTAATCGTCAGTCGGGCCTAGTCGGACCTAGCCGGCCGGCCAAAATTCATTGATTCCGGCCAGATTCCGGCAAAAACCTGTATATTCCGATCAAAACCTCTAAATTTCGGTTAATTTCCAACCAAATCATGTGAATTCGAACATTAATCTTGTATACTTAAGAAAATGAGTTAAGTAAGAGTTAAAACCTAGCTACTTAAAATATTTACCTATAAAAATGTGTATATGTACATATAAAACTCAAAATTACATATAAAAACCCCGATTCGATTGATCCCAAGTAGTCGCTAGTTTACACCTCACAAACCGACCGACGAACGACTAGCAAGTTCTCCAAACTTCAGTAAAACAATAACAAGCCAAACCAAACCAATATATCTACAACCGAGTCGATTTCCATCCAAACTTTTTCAAACTTGTAAATTATAAGAAAGAAAAAGTGACCTCCACAAAAGAATTGTAATCATTGCATCTTAGACCGTTAAATTTTCTTATAAATTGACTCCAAAACGCTGCCATAGAGTCAAGAAATAACATTATATAATTCTCTCTTATAAACCATAACAACTTCTGTTTCTTCTCTCTTAAGTCTCAATCAAAACACAATGGAATCACGTAACCGCTGTTCCGTTATCATCATCGGAGCAGGAATCTCCGGTGAGAGACAACAAATTAACACTCAATATTTGTATTCATTTCGTATGTGTTTCTAATTATTATTTAGAATTTTTATTTTTTTTTGAAAAATATATGCCTGTGTATATATATATATATATATACAGGTATAGCTGCAGCTCGGGTGTTGGCGAAGAACGGAGTGGAGGACATTTTGATCGTAGAAGCGTCCGAGAGCATCGGCGGACGGATGAAGAAAGGAAGTTTTGGTGGCGTTGTGGTCGAGCTGGGTGCTGGTTGGATAGCAGGTGTTGGAGGTGAAAAACCGAATCCGGTTTGGAATCTGGCTGTTGAATCAGGTCTGCGTACCTGTTATTCGGATTACAGCAATGCTCGCTTCAATATTTACGATCGGAGGTAGTATAATATCACGTTTCTTCGGTTTTTAAATTGTTTTAAAGCATTCGGATCCTTGATGATGATTTAGTTTTTCAAAACCATTCGGATCGTAATAATCTATTTGTTTGTTGCGATTCGGTTGATGAAATCATTTCATTTGATGATGACATGAATCGTCGTATTCAATTTGATAACGTGTTGAATCGATTCAATAAATTTTAGTTTTTTTTTTTTTTATGCAATTTGATGCGTGAAATCGATTCGATTCGGTCGATTTCTTTAATGATTCATAAGATTCAGTCGGATCCAATTTTTGTATCGATTTGAGATAGAAATTGTAATCGTTATGATTAATGTAATCCGATCATGAATGAAATTGTTGGTAAGTTTGATGATTTTTCCGGTAATGGTTAACAATTTGACATAATTTGTTAATATGTGTACGGACGGATGCAGTGGTAAGATATATCCGAGTGGGGTAGCCTCTGACGCGTATAAGAAAGGAGTTGACTCAGCGATTCGAAAGTTACGTGAGGACCAGCCCCAGAATGCCACGTAAGCACGTCTAATCTTTAGATTTCACACACAGATAATAATAATAATGACAATAAAAACAAGTACTAAAGATTCATAATTTTTTTTTACAGAACACCAGAAACGCCTATTGAGAAAGCAATTGATTTTATTCTACATGATTTCGAAATGGCTGGTATTTTTCTAAGTGCCTTTTAAAAAAAACTATCTGTCTGTGGTGGATGTAAAATGTAGTAAAAAATGTCGTGTACGCTTCACGTATATAGTAGCGTGTTTTACATTTTGCACGAAGAAAATGTTTTGTGAAAAGGGATGTGCAATGTGACATGTAAAATGTGATGATCGGTTGAGGTGACTTTAAATGATTATGTTATATATTACTTAATATTTTAAAAAATTAAAAGTCACAATTTTTGCCCCACCCCCTTTTTGACGCCCATGTTTTGCGGTGCTGGTGCCCTCAAGTGTTGATGTGACGCCCTCCAAATCTTTTGCAACACAAGTCTTACTTGTTATTTTTTTCGATGTCTTTTTATCAAAGGGATGTGTAAATGATTCATTAAACCTTTGATTATCAGAGGTGGAGCCGATATCAACTTACGTCGATTTTGGAGAGAGTGAGTTTTTGGTGGCGGATGAACGAGGTTACGAGTATTTACTGTACAAAGTGGCGGAGGATTTCTTGTTGATGTCCGATGGCAAAGTTTTGGATGATCGTCTCAAACTGAACACGGTTAGTATTTTGTTTTATTACCTTCTTTGTATAAAGAAATTATTGAACCTTATGAATAAATATATTGGGGCAAAAAGGTATTTTTGCCATGATCTAGTTGCGCCATAAGGCCTTTTTGATGTGTGTAGTTTTAATTTTTTCTTGATTCATAGGCCATTTCAAAACTATACCGAACCAAAAATTTTGGTTTTGATTATAGGCCATTTCAAAACTATACCAACAAAAATTTTGGTTTTGATTATGGTTATGGCTCAAAACTGAATCGAACTGTCATGTACACACCTTTAAAATCACCAACATAAGTGTTGTATTCACTGTTCCTCGACGCATCATGCGAGCACCACTATAGTGTTACTAAAATGTGTGTGTATATATATATTACATGTTTTAATATATACTTTATATTAACTATAATATAAAGTACTATGTATTTTAGTAATCGTATTCTTTTTATTTTTAAAATCTTTACCAATCATGGAATCTGATTATTAAGATCCTTCCAAAAAGAATGAATCGATATAACAATTAATTTAATAACTAGTCTGGTTTTCAAAAGATTTTGATGATCGGATTTATGGTTGAACAAAAAATTTAGATCTTTTTAACGGCACAAAGATTTTAATTGGGATATTAAAAAGAATCATTATATAATTGAGATCTACTTTATAATAAAATATAAAACAGTTGTTGAAAAAAAGCATTTCAGTGTCTATGTAATATTGCAGAAAACGAGGAAAATGGTCATGAAAATAAGAAGAAAACAATGACACAATTTTCTAGAAGATTGTTTGACTTGATTTAGAATCTATGTTCTGTCGTGTTGACTTTTTGACTACGTGCATGCATGTTTTGATTCTGATGGGATCCCAGGTTGTTAGAGGGATAAATCAGTCGTCGACGGAGTTACGGTGACAACCGAGGGTGGTTGTGTTTACGAAGCCGACTACGTTATATCGTCGGTTAGTATCGGCGTCCTTCAAAGCCAACTCATCTCTTTCAGCCCTCAATTGCCGGTACAAATAATTATGTTCTTTAATAGCTACAACTAAAGAGATTTAAATCATATTTTTTATTTGAAAAGAATCTCATATTTACACATTATCATTTAACCCAAGGGTGTTTGAGATTGAGTTTGAAAATGATGTACTAATTTATTGGAATCAATAACTCATCTAGAAAATCTTTAAATCCTGGCTTTTTGAAATAAACATATTACTTTATTAGCTTTTTTTTTCTTTCAAAAAACTAATAATCTTTTCCAAACTCAATCCAAATCCATGATTAGGGGGTCAACGAACCCACTTGACCAGTTTTTGGTTATGCCCATGCTTTTGTCTCTTATAGTTTCATTGATGGTTGATGTATTTACTAAACTATTTTTGAAAACTTATTACCCAAAAAATCTTTTTAGGTTTAACAAGTTACAATGTCACCGGTTAAACACGATAATCGTGTATTTTTGTTTTTTTAAGTTCAAAACCACACCATTTGGGGTTAACATGTTAATTATCAAGTGACCCGTCTTTGAATTTTAAGACCAAAGCTAGCAAATGTTGATTTTTATAGTTGAACCGCGTCATCTATGATAAATTAATTAACTTAGTGTCTTTTGATTCACTTTATTATTCGTGTAAACTATTTATATATATTTAAAAGTTGTTCAAAGTATTACTTAATTACTAACTTAGAAAAAAAAAGGGTCATTCTCTCTTTTTGTCATGAAACCATAGTGTTTTGCTTTATGTGACATGTCTAGAAAGCTTTATAAAACTATGATAATTTTTAAAATAATTTTACAACCAACGCAACTTCTTTTATTATTTTAAAAGTGTATGCTCCCAACTCATACAATTATGAAAGGGGAGTTCTTCCTCTCTCCCTTTTTAAATACTTTGTTTTTTCTCTAATAATTTTTATAAATCAAATTGTAATTTTTTAACGCTTTATATAAATTTCATTGAAACTGAGTTGAAATTCCAAACATTTCTATGTAATTTATTATCAAGTTTTTAATATTTAAACATAGATGAGGTAATTTCTTTTAGTTAATCAAGAATTAACAAAACTCATATTTATGTGAACAGAGGTGGAAAATTGAAGCCATTGAGAAATGTGATATTATGGTGTACACAAAAATCTTCCTCAAGTTTCCATATAAGTTTTGGCCTTGTGGCCCAGGAAAAGAGTTCTTCATTTATGCCCATGAACAAAGGGGCTATTTACACATTTTGGCAGGTTGGTTCCATTCCATGATAGGGTATGTTTGGCATGGAGCTTTTAGAAGCTTTTAGGAGCTTCAAGCTTTTAGGAGCTTCAACTTTTAGGAGCTTCAAGCTTTAAGCTTTTAAGAAAAAATTCTAACTTAATAAAAAGTCTTGTTTGGTTGAAGAAGCTAGAAGCTTTTAGGTTAAGAGCTTGAAGCTTTTGGTTAAACGCTCTTACTAGTAGCGTTTAGAAGGAGCTACAAGCTTTTAGGAAAAAAAATGACTATTTTAACCTCTAAAAATAATGAACTTTCTAATGTATCAACTTTTTAATGTCCATTTTGGTCATTTTATACATTTTATTAAAAGCTCCAGCTACTCTGCCAAACATCTAAATATATCTAAAAAGCTACAACTACAGCTACCAGCTTCCAGCCTCCAGCCACCAGCTTCCAGCTACCAACAACAGCTACTTTTGCCAAACATACCCATAAACTCATCTCCTTGTATCAAATAACTCGTCGAAGAAATCGATCAAAACATAGTTTCTAACAAATTTATCTTGTCAGCACATGGAGAACGCATATCCGGGGTCCAATATGCTTGTTGTGACATTGACAAATGAAGAATCTAAGCGCGTTGAATCTCAATCGGACCAAGAAACCATGAAAGAAGCAATGGGAGTGCTTAGGGACATCTTTGGGCCTGACATTCCAGAGGCCCTAGACATACTTGTGCCACGCTGGTATAACAATCCATACCAGCGTGGTAGTTATAGTAACTACCCGATCTATGTTGATTCTCAAATGGTTGAAAACATGAAGGTGTTCATCATGCCATATACTCATCTTGTGTTCCCAACTCTTAAGCTTGTTTCTAAATATACATGTTTTATTGGTAATAGGCTCCCGTTGGACGGATACTTTTCACCGGAGAGCACACAAGTGAAAAGTTCAATGGTTATGTCCATGGTGGGTACTTGGCAGGTGAGTAGTAATCAATCTTTGTTTTCTTTAAGCATTTGTGATATGGAGCTCATTCCAAAGCTGACACAATCGATTTGAAGCAAACATATTAAAAATTTGGGGTGTCAGTTGTGTCGGATTGGATTGTTTAACCCGAAGACAACCCATATTTAGTAGAATAAAAAAATATTAACCCTAACCCGCACAAACTTGAAATTGTTTAACCAGAACACAACCTATTTAACTCGTTGATCTAAATGTGACAAACAGGTTGGCGAGTAGTAATCTAGCCGGAAACGTGCTAATTGGGTTGGTGGTTGTAAAACATTAATTGGTTAAATGGGTTAGCGGGTCAACATGTTTAATTAAACATGTCAATCCGGACACAACCTGTTTATTGAACGTGTTATATATAACAACCAAATATTTGATTATTTTCATGTTATGTCAGAAATTGTCACCCGATGTGAGTTAGAAAGGGTCCAACCTAAAACGAACATGGCATTAGGCCATTTTCTGGCCCTTTCCTGTCATGCTTTAGTTGTGTCATCTTCTTGGCTCTTGCCTACTAAATTGCTTCAAATACAATTCTGCGCGCTCTAAACTATATCATACGATATGATGTTGTCATGAACAGGTATAGACACCGGAGAATCATTGTTGGGAAAAATGAGCAACGAGAAAGATCTCGTAACCAAAAACGAAGCTATTCTACAGCCATTGCTCGCAATAACATTGCCGAAAACAGAATTAGTGGCTAGTCTCCAAAAATGTGATATGCATAGACGGCTTTTCCAGGATGATTGCAAAAGGGGCCTAACCGAGGTCACCCTATGACTACCGGGAAAACCAAACCAAAAAACTTTTGCAAATTAAGGTTAACATTCAAGTGTTCAATTTATTTTTTTGAGACCATATGGGCAATTAAGTATTTTTCTTTTTCCGGTATTTATATGTTAGTTTAAAACAATATGTTATAAATTATAAATATAATAATTTAAGGTGACAATAGACTTTGATTTGCATTGTTCTATAGATCTTTTGGGTTACATTGGGGTATTACTTTATATGCGATAATTTGACAATGACATGAACATCTTTTCTAGTTTGGCTTTGCTTTCTCTTTTGAAGAGAAAATGACAAAATGTTTACATGATACATAGAATCAATAAGTTTCAAGAGTAAACTTCTGTTTTGCTCTCAATAGTTTGATCGTTTTAAAGGTTTTGTTCAAATCCTTTAAAACTAGTCATTTTACTCTCTGATGTTTCTATTAATTCTCTATTATACTCCCCGTACTCGTTCATTTTGTAATATACTCCCCGCCACCAAGCAACATGATTACCTATCCTCCTTACGCTAAAAAGCAAACCGTTGCATTGTTACCTTCAAGCAAACCGTTGCATTGTTCCCTTCATTAATTACTAGCGTGTCAATCAAAGGTTATGCCAGAAAAAGGTGTCCCTTCATTTATAATTACCGTTTCAATATTAAAGTTATTTGATGATTACTACTATTATTTAAATAATAATAAACCATGACAAAATCAAGCGGTGCAACTGTTTGTCATTTGTGAAGGAACGTATCCTTTCATTTCAATACATCAGGGTGTACGGGTCGAGTCGGCAAAGGGTTATGCCGATCGGGGAGTCCACCGCCACATATATATTGCCAATCGGTAAAGAAGAGGGGCACAAGTTTCGAGGAAAACATGCCGCATGCGGCAAAGAAGAGGATAGGGATAAGTAGTGGGGCCCAGTTCTTGTCAACCAATCATTCTTTTTTGTTCTTTTTTGTTTTTGTTTTTATAATTAGTATGCCTAATCTCAATTTAGGCATGCACCCATAGTTTTTTGGGGTAATAGTCAAAACGTTTAGGCAAATTGCATGGCACACCATGATTGGGTTTGGAGAAACTTTGCCTAAAGAGATTAAGCATGCACCCCTTACACCCTTACAAAATTACGAGTTGCAAGTGTGAAGCAATGTGTCCCTTCATTAAAATATGAGTAAATTGCACAAAACATCCTTTATGTTTCCTCAAACTTGCAGGTTCCAGCCTTAATGTTTAAAAGTTGCTAAAAACAGCCTTTAAGTTTATTTTTGTTGCGGGTTCAATCCTTTACAACTAACCACGTTATTTTCTTCAGTTAAGTTCCCTCACATGCATAACATGTGAGGGTATATTCGACATTTTGGTTGATCATGTGAGGGAACTTAACTGAAGAAAATAACGTGGTTAGCTGTAAAGGATTGAACCCGCAACAAAAATAAACTTAAAGGTTGTTTTTAGCAACTTTTAAACATTAAGGCTGGAACCTGCAAGTTCGAGGAAACATAAAGGATGTTTTGTGCAATTTACTCTTAAAATATAAAAATTATTTGATTACTATTATTATTTGAAAGTTATTTGATTACTATTATTATTATTATTTGAATAATAAAAATGCATGCCACAATAATGTTTTTCATTTGTGAAGCAACATAACTCCTAATGTGAACCGACCTATTTAGCGTTTTAAGATTGTTGTTGTTTTTATTTATTTAAATAATAAGACATCACATATCAATAGTGCTTCTCATTTGTGAACACACAAAACTTCCATACGAACCGACATATTTAGAGTGATACCTTTTGGATGATGAACTATGGCATTACTTCAAAATATTACAAAGGATTTTGTTGTGACCTATAAACCGAAATCATCTCATTTAGTTTCACATCTAATTTTTACCACAACAAACCCTCTCAATATTTTATCCAATTTTTCTCAAATATTCTTTAAACTCTCTCTCTTTCTCTCTCTTAGAAAATTTAAGTGATAGAGTTGAGAAATATTTGTTGTCTGTTTTTTATATGAATCGAATAAACATTATGACTTCACTGACTTGGATGGTTGTTATTATTTTTCATAAGTCAAAACCAATTAATCAGTCACATTTTACTTCATAGGTTAGATTTTTAAAGTTATTCACTTGATTCAACAATACACATACATCGACTTAATACACAACGATTTAAGCATATGATTTTCTATGTTTTCTGTAATCCTCCTTCTTGAATCGTAATTATGGTATCCATTTACGGGGTGGCTTCGTGGAAATAAAGAATAAAAATTAACAAAACAAATAACTTAAACGATAAAAATGAATCATATATATATATATAATAAATTTTGCCTTAGGGTGAGAAATCAACAAGGAGAGAATGCTTTCAATAAACTTGAGAAATTTCATATCTTATGTCTATGTCGTGATACTAAAACATTCACAATCAACATTCCGCTACAACGCGCGGGCTAACGTCAATTCGTTTACATACAATACGCGCGGGCTAACGTGGTCCAAGTCGGTCAAAGGAGTCGGCTGGAGTGAAGAAATATTTTTTTAAACGGCGAACTAAATATATTAAAAAAGCTATCCAAGAGCTATCACAGAAACAAAAACATTACATGTAAAGGAGGGGGTTTTGTAACCAGTCCGTCCAGCTAATGTTATTTCTTTTCATATTTTTCTATCCACAATACATTTGTAGGAAAAATTAAAGGTCAAACATGTCTCCTTTTCGCCGTAGTTGAGAGCAAACAGCATGTCATTTCCAAATCTCTAAATAAACAACCAAACCATAAGGATAATCACATGCACAAGTTATTTTTTCCAGTTTGTCAATTGTAGAGAATCCAACAAAGGGACAAGATTTGTCGGCTTATATTAAGAAGGGTATGAAACATGGAGCCAACCAAAAGTCATCGCCCATACTTGAGAGACTACTTTACAAGAGATAATTAAATGTTCCAAACTTTCCTCCACTGAATTGACATAACACACTTGGGATGTCGATACCCCCATCAAGACGATTCAATAAAACACGCCAACCCAGAATCTTCTATTTGGAGTGAAGAAATATTATCTATACTCTTAAAGCAAAAGGTCGGTGAATATGCCATTGACAAAAAGGCCGAAATGCCCCTAGACTTTCTAACTTCACAGAGAAAGGCCCCTAAATTTTGTAAGTTCACATTTACACCTCTTACATCTTCTAAAAACTCTATAAAATGTCATTTGCACCCCTTGAGTATGAACTTTTCAATTTTACTCGCGTATTTTCATTCTTTAGATTAAAAGAAAAAAAGAAACTATTTTCTAATGTGGTTATTTTATGTACGTGTCGATATATATACAACAGTCTACGTAAAATTTTCGGCAATGAGTCGGGTCAAACATAATGTGTTTTCACGCTTATTTTTATGTATGTTTTCATTTTGTCTAGTTTTGACATTTAATGTACGTGTCGGTATAATATAATACGCTTTACGTATTCGGTTAGTCTACGTTTTGATGTACACTGTGATCGGAAACGAGTAGGGTCAAATATAATACGTTCAGATTTCAAGTTATTGGATGTTTCGACTCCGCTAAGTCTTGATGCAAATGTAAGTGTTGTGTAGTGTTAGGTGGAACGCTCACTAAACGAACCAACTTAGGTTCAATTGCAATTCTTTTGTAACCACAATGCCTTTAGATTAGATATGTTGAAACACGTCTTTTCATATGGTTAACGCGAGTAAGGATCAAATACAAAGGGTTAAATAAGTAAGAAGGGTAAGAAGGATTTTAGTCTATTGATCTTAAATTTGAAGGGTTGAGATTAATTATAGGGAAAAAAGAAGATAATAGAAGGGCATAAAGGTAATTCTATATTTATATTTCTCTCTCCACATGCAGGCACATGCCAATTCCCCATATCGATTTAAAACGTCCATAACTTTTTCATACGACTTTTTTTTAAAAAAAAATTGACCATAATAACGAGCGTTTTTTATCTTTAATATGAGCACCATATTGTCATATAAAAATAAAATAAAAATTCTCATTTTTACTGGGTTTTTTTTTTGCATTGTGTTAAAGGTTAAGGTCATTGTGTCTTTTATCTGTTGGTATCAATCGTGTCTTTTATCTGTTGTCATCAATTGTGTTTTTATTTAGTTTGATACTTATTGTGTTATATCTGGGTTTTCTATAAATTGTGTTATTGGTTCATGTCACTGTGTTTAATCTGTTATCCACTGTATTTTAATATGTTGTCCATTATGTTTTAATTTCTTGTTCATTGTGTTTTAATTTGTTGTGTATTGTGTTTGTAGTTTGTTTTCCATTGTATCTTGTGTCTTTTTTCTATTGTTATCAACTGTGTCTTTTATCTGTTGTCATCAGTTGTGTTTTTATTTAGTTTGATACTTATTGTGTTATACATTATGGCCATTGTGTTATACGTCAAGGTCATGGTCAATGTGTTTTAGTTTGTTGTCCATTGTGTCTTTATCTGTTGTCATTGATTGTGTTTTTGATCTACTTTACATTATGTTTTATGTCATGTCCATTGTGTCATACACAACTGGGTTTTTGATTTTTTTTTGAAAAATATAACAATATGGTACTCATATTAAAGATAAAAAAAAACTTGATTTTATGGTATAATTTTTTTTAAAACAAATGATGTATAAAAAAGTTACGGATGTTTAAAAATTTGAGGGAAATAACATGTGACTTGCATGTGCATATTCTCTTCCTCTTGTAGACAAAATTACTCTTCCCACTATAATCCTCCTATGACACTTGTCACTCTCTGGTGGCTTCTCACACTTCTTATTTTTATGTTCCTTTGTAGAATATAACTCAACTCTGGTTAACGCATCACATAACATTAATATCTTCCGCTAAGCTTGATATAAGGCAGATTTTAGTTGGTTGTACGTTTCAGTATCTAGTTTCCTGCTGGGTCTTTTGATTGAATATAATTATTCATTGCGGTTAAGAAACATCGGTCAATCAAGACATAACAATGTTTGACTTAATTATTTTTCTCAAAAGAGTAAACTTCTGTTTTGCTCCCTTTGGTTTTGTCGATTTAACGATTTTGCCCCACTCCTTTAAATATAGCCAATTTGCTCCAATAGTTTACTATGTTTTTTTTCCATTTTGTTCCCCGCCTCTAACTCCAACCAAAATATTCGTTAACTAAAAGGGTATTTTAGTAATTTTATAAATAAAAGCAATGGTATTTCAGAAATATATATAACACATACATACACTCTCATCTCTCGGTCTCTTCTCCATCACAGATCTGAACCATCTCTCTTGGTAGAATAATAAAAACCCTGTCACACCCCGACCCGCAACGGAAAAGGTGATCGGGGCATGATTGAGTTTTCATCAAAGCTCATAACATTTATTATAAAGTTTCATATTTATTATTTCTTTTTAAAGGGAATCATTACAATCAATCATACAAGTACAACATGTTCTATACATTTTTCAAGACTTCATTATTTTTCTTCTAAGGCAATTTCCTACGTGTTCCTCGCTTCAACCTGTCCACCTGTATCATGTGTAAAAATAGGGTTTTGGGTCAACAAAAAGTTGGCGAGTGAATCTTATGAAAACAGTTGAATGTATTTATTATATTGATTATAAAAAGAAAAGTGCATAACCACATATGAGTAAACGTAGTTGTAAATCTAATCACGAAACACATAATATTAACTAATACACACGCACACACCACATGAATGATTTTGAGGCACGCGATGTTCAACTCGTCTCCCACGAGGAACTGATGGGCCTAAAGAATGATTTTGAGGCATGCGTTGTTCAACCCGTCTCCAACGAGGAACTGATGGGCATAATGAATTGATTTGCACACAACTTGACTAAATGTAAACACACATTACAACAAACAATATTTACATATAAGTTTAGATCATATATAGGTAATAGCACGAGTTTGAATAAATGAAATATTTATAGTGACACATGGTACACCCCAAAACATGAATAA
>CAMTDV010000336.1:0-30320 GCA_947069175.1 Scalesia atractyloides
TCATTTCTGTCGATGATAATTTTATGCTCATTATATGTTATCATGTTTCTAGAACCTATCTTCATACTTAATCTATTTTCCTTGTAAATTTGGATTTTAAATCCGGCGTTTTGGTTCATTGTACATATTTATTTCATTGATTCATGATTAATTGGTGATTTTTTGTTAGAATAATAATGGAGCTGACTCACCGTAAAGCATCCAAGTTTGCACCTCAAGATTTTATCAGCAACATGCCTGATAATGTGATAACTAATATTCTCGACCGATTGCCGTTACAAGATGCAGTCAAGACTGACATTTTGTCGAAAAACTGGAGGTTTAAGTGGACTATGCTTAGCCAACTCGTATTTGATGATGACTTCTTTGCGTATTTATCAAAAACAGAAGGCCGGAATAATCACGCTAGAATTATAAGTGTAACAGCCTGCATTTTCGCAGCTCGTTACTCCTAGCACCAGAGATTCGGATCATAATGTAACCTATATCGCTTACTACACTACATCGCATATTTTCGCACTACATCGCTTATTTTCGCACTATATCGCACCTCACAACGCTTATAACACACTCGCTAAATACTACAAACTTTGCGTGAAGTTTCCAAGGCTATTTGCTCGCTTAAACTGCAACGCGACTCTCGCAAGACTTGGGAACAAAGCCGCATACTGCCTCGCTTATCCATTCGAATCTTAACTTAATTTAATCGATTAATACGCTTAACGCCTTGCTAAAACGCTTAATACAATTAACTAATACGAACGAAAGCATTACAAAATGATTTTTAATAATTTTTAGGAATTTTTCTAGCATAGGTTCCTTTTGTAAAAAGTACTTGTTTTAATCATTAGAATCCAAAAAAAAAATGCTTGTAAAAAGTGCTTGTTTCATGCGAAAAAGACATTCATGCGAAAATCGCATATTTGGTGCGAAAATGACTATTTTCGTACGAAAATATGGATTTCCGCACGAAAATATGGATTTCCGCACGAAAATTTCACCAAACCACCTCCATTCCTCTCCGCCTATAAATACAACCCTTCATCATTCACTCCAACTTGCTGTCATTCCGCACCAAAATGCTTTCCAGCCCGATTCTCTCTGTTTCAAGTAAGAAAACTACGTTTCACACGAATCACAACGTTTTTACAACGATTTTGCACGAGATTATCTCTGATTCCATCTAAACTTCTCTGTTTTACGAAAACCTTCATCTTTTTCATAAAACCTTCTGATTTTCTTAAGGATTTAGCACACATGTTTGAGTTAGCCTTGCCTTCTTAGACCCGAAACCTTGTTGTTTCAAACTCACCAAGTGTTTATCCTAACAAAACTGTTTTATCAAATCGATTTTCACACAAAAACGAATCAGACCGACTAATGTTTCGTTCACTAAGTAGTGGAACGAGGCGCCATCGAAACCGTCACGTAATAGACTCGAAAATACATCTGTTTCAGACGAAGTCTTAGTCCCGAACGCACCAAGACGCAAGAACAGTCACTTGTGTGATCTGGACTGGCTCGCGTGAACCATACTTGGTTCACCCGGCCAGTCCGAGTTCATACAAGAGACTCACTCGCTCAAAAGACCTCTCCAATGCTAGGTTGATCAGTAACCTAAGGTTGGAGGGATGAACACTCGATTTCCCGAAGTATGACGAAAACAACCAAAATTTTTGCACGAAATTTTCGCACGAAAATTTCACCAAAAATTTTCGCACGAAAATTTCATCAAATTTTTACACGAAATTTTCGTAAGAAAATTTCGCAAAGTTGAATGACCAGAATTTTTGCACGAATTTTTCGCACGAAAATATCTGTTTCCCTCGCACCGACTCTCCGTTTCAACTGTTTCAACACTTTGGAAGACTGATGCACTTCCGTCTCTATGCGCAGGCTAAACCGACACTCTTTTCTCTCCTCTCATCAACTCTCGGTGTTCGCTGTTACGCACCCACTGTGAGTATACTTGACCCATTTTCGCTTTAATGCACTTTTTGGGTGTAACATACGTTTATATCAAAACACACGAAACGCACTAAACTAATTTATCACACGCGAATATCTGTTATACATATTTATACGTGATGCTAGGAACATGTAAACTAGGACACATTTTCGTTAACTCACCTTAGCTAGTATGGTACTATAGTTTGGCTAACACCCGACAGGGTCTAGCTAGGAGGACCGCGCGAGCATCTCAAGAGTATAGCATGATAAATTTGTCTTGTGAGTTTATATGTTATGTGTATCATGTTTAAGTATGTGGAAATTCGCGACACCGTTTTATCTACTATGCTATTATATCAAAACCTGTATGATCGCCAATACATTTTTGTATTGACAATTATTTTAACGTATGTTGCAGGTTAAAGATTTCTTCTTGCTGCAAATGGACTTAGGATGTGCTTTAGAAACTTGTAATAATCTAGTTGACGAATATCGAATTGTTTGAGAATGATGGATTTGTAATGATTATGGAATGATTGTATGTTGATTGTATGGGAAATTGACGTTTTAAATATTGTCGTTTATAATAGTCGTTATGGATTCTCTCGAGCAATCTGAACTGCTTGGTGTCGCGCCCTGATGATTCCGCCATCGTTTGGGGTGTGACAGATTGGTATCAGAGCCATAACTGTAGGGAATTAGGTAAATTGCCTAGTCTATAGTAGGAAACTATGTACTTTTCCTTGCTTATCCGATTAAAACTTTTCCCCCGTATTGTTGGACATAAAATACTATACAAAGTCTTTCCTAAGACTTGGACACAACACACGAAGCTACAAAGATACCCGTACATCACAAACGAGTCGACTTGTCGAGATTAGGTGTGAAAACCGCGAACTCTCGACGAATCACTCACTCTGCGTATTCCGATTAGCACGAAATTCTCCGTTAAGTTAGGAGTGATATCCACATCTTAATGGAAATTTCCCATTCTATCTGGTGGAAACCTCCTGATGGGTCCGGGAGGGAAACCACGATCAGGGATTCGAAGTTATTAAGTTAGGGGTGAAACCTGAACCTTGAAAACTCATCCCACTCAACAATTTTCAATCTCACCAAAGTCTCGACTATTTCGCGGATTTGGGACACGTAGTAACCGGAAGGGTAATGTCGTTAGCCGCGAGGCGGTGAGAGCATTTACCTATTAGGTCAAAGCGTGTGCCCAAACTCAACGGAATAATCGAATCACTTTGGGTAGTCGTTGTCTCAAAACCCAGGACACTTTATTAATTTTAAGCCTGCAATCGCCGATTTTACGCATCATCGAATTTTATTATGCTTATATGTTTCCGAATTGAAGTTTTTACGCTTTATCGATTTCTTGATTTACCGCTTTTCGCTCCGTAAACGTATGCGCAACTCGCACAGCTATCGCAATCCAAAACAAGAGCTAATACTCGCAACAAAACAAAATCATAACAACTCTCTCAAACGCGTCCTCGCGCCATATTTATTTATTACATACAAACATATATATACATACAAATAGTACGTGATTATATGTGCTTATGTGAGAACGGGAGAATCTAGGAAATATGTGTTTTCCTATGTGACTTTCGAAATACGTGTTACTATATCAACTATAACAAGTTTTTAACGCGTTAAATCGCATCGCAATTTCAAAAATCATTATGATCGAATCTCATTCCAAATCTCTTTGTCTAGATGTCTTCGAACGCTTCCAACTCGTGACGTCAAGCCAGAAGAAACGCCGACAAGAGGATCGCATCACTCGTGGCCAAGGAAATGGCCAAGGTCATTCCTCAAATCATCACCCAAGTTCAAGCCCTCAGCAACCCTCAGACATCGGAAGACTCTAAATCCGATGCACCGAAGTCTACTTTCTCCTACAAGCAATTCAAGGCCTATGACCCGATGGTCTTCACAGGTGAAGGAAGTGTGTATCAAATGCTCCATTGGTTTGATGCCATCGAGGTTACCCTCCGTCAGAGTGGGTGCACTGAGCATTTTCAAACCATCTGTGCTACCGGAGTATTTCAATCCCGAGCCCTCGACTGGTGGACAGCCGAGCGCATCAAGCGTGGGAACGACGCAGCTTACGCATTATCGTGGGAGGAACTTAAGGAGCTTATGAAGAGAGAATATTGTCTTCCCCACGAAGTCCAAAAGCTCGAGAACGAATTCTGGAAAATCAAGCAGATCGAAGGTGACAACGCCGGCTTCACAGCAAGGTTCAAACAACTTAGCATTATCTGCCCTAATCAAGTCGACACTCCTGAAAAGGCTATCAAAAAGTACATACGTGCTTTGCCGGAGTGTGTAGGCGATTTTGTCGAAGCTACAAGACCGGCTACCATTGAAGAAACTTACCAACTGGCCGCAGAAATCAACGACAAACGGGTATTGGAAGGGTTCTTCTCCAAAAATCCTGCCAAGAACCTGAATCAAGCTACTGTCGAATTGTTCGATGATTCCGATAACGATTCCGACAACGATTCCGATGACGATTCCGACGACGACGACGACGGCACACCACCGCAAGCTGCCGCCAAGCCCAGCCGCAAGAGAAAAACTCGAGCCTCAACTACTCAGCAACTGCACCGCTCAACCCTGAACCTCTCCGAGCAGTTCCATTCTACCCAAGACGCAACTACACAGGGCCTCATCCCCAGTGCTCAACATGCACGTATCACCACCGGGCCGGAGCCAGCTGCCGCTATTGCATCAACTGCGACTGTTTCGGTCATCTCACCAGCAACTGCCGCACTAGACCACGACAACCAGATACGCTAGCCCTTCAGCACCGCCAGCTCAACCCGCAGCCCACGCAGCAGAAGACGTCGACACCGACACCGACCAGGCATATAACGATGTTATTATT
Organism: Scalesia atractyloides; assembly: GCA_947069175.1. Classification (NCBI taxonomy): domain Eukaryota; kingdom Viridiplantae; phylum Streptophyta; class Magnoliopsida; order Asterales; family Asteraceae; genus Scalesia; species Scalesia atractyloides. The sequence goes on from CAMTDV010000336.1 coordinate 4,853, forward strand.
AGTACGATTTTTGACATTTGTACTTATGCTTTCTAATTGTTCCATTGTACGGTGTCGTTTTAACATACAACGACATCTTTTCTCTCTCTCTCACTCGAGTCATCGCACTTAGTTTAAGCGCACACACTAATTATTATTACTAAAGTTATATAGTTTATCACGATATAATATGTTTATATCCCCACAATGCGTCTTTAGAATAAGTTACGATAATCATGCAAACACTAATTAATCGCGGGTGCACATGGGATTAACCTGGTTTCTGCATGGGGATCGTAGTGAGTTCTAATGGTGCCATAACGTTAAAAGTATGGTGGATACGCCGCTGGTACTTCCTATATATAAGCGTCTTAACCATGTCGACAAAGCATGACACCTATTCACGGCACGGAGCTGGTATGGTTAAAGCATGGTGGATACGCCGATGGTACATCCTATATATAAGTGCTTTGCCATACTAACAAACTCACGTGCAGACGTGCCATGTGTAGTTGAACGTTATTAGACCTTTAATATTATGATGATTATTTTCACACGCAAACTCCTTCGCAAAGGCGTAACATCTCATCACTTCTCGAATCGCACCACCACTAGACTTTTCGTAAGTCTACATCGACGCGAACCCACTTTCGATGAAGTCTATATCACATCGCTTATCGCTATGGCATCGCTTATCGCATTATCCTCTCGACGATGTATCGCTGTCGCTTCGCTTATCGCTGTGGTTTCGTTTATCGCTATTGCTTCGCTTATCGCCATCGTTTCGCTTATCGCTATCGCATCGCTTATCGCTATCGTTTCGCAGTATCGCTATCGCTTCGCTTATCGATATCGCTTCGCTTATCGCATTCTCCTCCCGACGCCCGAATGCTATCTCATCGCTTATCGTCTTTACCTCGTGACGCTTTAACGCTTATCGCATCTCTCATTCTTACCGCTTCGCTATTCCAATCGCCAAACCTTTTCCCGCGCGCTTTTATCCCTCACCAAGTATGCAATCAACTTCTCCATGCACGCTACTTGGCTCCCTATTCAAACTTGGTCCAACCATTCGCCGCTTGGACCAAAGTCCATCCATGTCATCTTGGCACACATGACATCATTCAACGGAACGGAGGCGATATGGCTAAAACATGGTGGATACGCTGCTGGTACTTCCTATATATAAGTGTTTTAGCCATACTAACAAACTTTCGTGGAAAGATGCCATGTGGGGTTCGACATAAGTTAAAAATTTTTGATACCATTAAAACCGATTTTCACCGACGTGTTTGGAAATAAATAAAGATTTTGAAGTGTTTACAAAAATTTGGGGCCATTTACAAGAATTTTTAAAATATTTAAAACCTTAGACCAACAAAAACATTTCTTACAACGTGAGTTAAATCGACTCAGCCTAACGCCGCCACGTAAGAAAATTTTCATAAATCGAGTTTCCTTTAAAAGCCTTCCTGTAATAAGTTAACAAAACTTTTCAAAAACTTAAAAAAACATTTTTGGATAGCCAACTCGTGGGTTATCAACCACGAGTCAATTAAGTCGCCTTTACTCATCAATTCCCTACACCGCCGAGACGCCTTCACTCGTCAATCCTATATCGATCGCTCATTCATCCTCAACTTACCCTAACGTATTATCGCTTTTATCGCTATCTATTCATGTGAATTCTCAAGGTCTCCCTTTCGAATAAATTTCGGGACGAAATTTCCTAAAGCAGGGGAGACTGTAACAAGCATTTCGCAGCTCGTTACGCCTAGCACCAGAGATTCGGATCATAATGTAACCTATATCGCTTACTACACTACATCGCATATTTTCGCACTACATCGCTTATTTTGCACTATATCGCATATTTTTGCACTACATCACATATTTTCACACTACATCGCTTATTTTGCACGAAATTTTCGCACGAAATTTCACCAAAAATTTTCGCACGAAAATTTCACCAAAAATTTTCGCACGAAAATTTCATCAAATTTTTGCACGAACATTTCGTAGGAAAATTTCGCAAAGTTGAATCATCAGAATTTTTGCACGAAAATTTTCGTAAGAAAATTTTCGCACGAAAACTAATTTCGTACGAAAATATCTGTTTCTCTCGCACCGACTATCCGTTTCAACTGTTTTAACACTTTGGAAGACTGATGCACTTCCGTCTCTACACGCAGGCTAAACCGACACTCTTTTTTCTCCTCTCATCAACTCTCGATGTTCGCTGTTACGCACCCACTGTGAGCATACTTGACCCATTTTCGCTTTGATGCACTTTTTGGGTGTAACATACGTTTATATCAAAACACACGAAACACACTAAACTAATTTATCACACGCGAATATCTGTTATACATATTTATACGTGATGCTAGGAACATGTAAACTAGGACACATTTTCGTTAACTCACCTTAGCTAGTATGGTACTATAGTTTGGCTAACACCCGACAGGGTCTAGCTAGGAGGACCGCGCGAGCATCTCGAGAGTATAGCATGATAAATTTGTCTTGTGAGTTTATATGTTATGTGTATCATGTTTAAGTATGTGGAAATTCGCGACACCGTTTTATCTACTATGCTATTATATCAAAACCTGTATGCTCGCCAATACATTTTTGTATTGACAATTATTTTAACGTATGTTGCAGGTTAAAGATTTCTTCTCGCTGCAAATGGACTTAGGATGTGCTTTAGAAACTTGTAATAATCTAGTTGACAAATATCGAATTGTTTGAGAATGATGGATTTGTAATGATTATGGAATGATTGTATGTTGATTGTATGGGAAATTGACGTTTTAAATATTGTCGTTTATAATAGTCGTTATGGATTCTCTCGAGCAATCTGAACCGCTTAGTGTCGCGCCCCGATGATTCCGCCATCGGTTGGGGTGTGACAATAAGTAGGATTCTTCATCAGCTTAGACTAGTGGGTATTGTTAGGCTCATCCTTGGGAGGATGGGCCGCCACGTTAGCGCCACGTAGGATGGGGTTAAAGGGGATGGACCTAGGGGGTAGGGGGATGAACCCCTTTATATATATATGTGTGTATGTATGTATAGGTGTGTGTGAGAGGTGGAGGGGCGGCACCTACGGCATCTCAAGGCCGGGTATGCCGGACCAAGCAACTTGCCGAAGCAAGGGGTGAGGGAGGATGGAGCGGCAGTATGGGGACGAGCCTATGTCGTGCCCCATACCCTCTAGTCTTAGAGGTTCAATCACAAAATTTGTCCTAATCATAGACGACATGTTGGATGTTAAACATATTAAACCCTGGATTTTGTTCTTGTCGCGAAAAGGAATTAAGGACCTCGCTCTTAAGAATTGGCTTTATGAATTATCTGACCACTTTTCTTGTAGCTGAGAGAATGTGGTGCTAAAAAGAGGTTCCCTACCGTTTTCCCTGTCTCAAGGTTCTTAAATTATCAACTATATGTTTAGACGATGGTATGAAGTTATCATGTGCTTTTGAATTGATTAGGAGCTTACCGAATCTGCAGACCTTAGAAGTCGCACGTGAATTTGTATGTATCATACTGCTCATCTTATAATCTTGTATATAGTTTTGCTTTTGAATACTGGTTATTGTTGCAGGATAATGTCTCGACGTCTGCAATTTGTTCCCCAGAGGTAGACTACAAAACAACAAGGTTGTTGCACCTTCGAAGTGTGATGTTTGAATACTTTAAAGGTTCGGAGAATGAAGTGTGTTTGATAAAGTTTTTACTTGCATGTTCCTCTTTCTTAAAAAAGATTGTTATTTGCTACTCGCACATTGAGTCGGATGAAAAGTTGATGTTTGCTAAGACGTTGTTGATGCTCCATCGACCCCCCCCCCCCAGCTGAAATCGATCTCTTCCAGCTTTAGTTGTTTTGGACTTACCTTATATTTGATTTTATAATTTGATGCGTATTTTGTACGAATTTATGCCCACATTGTGTAATATGCTCTAAATATCGGCGAGGAGAAGTGAAAGACGCTTTTGTTAGTCTACTATGCTAAGTAGCACTGGAACGGGTACGGGATCGGGGTACGGGGACGATACGGGAACGAGGAACGGCAAAACTCAAAATTTCAATATACGGGTACGCAATAAAAATATAAAAATATATTAAACAAATTCCAAAAATACTACATCTTCCAAAGGTAATTAATTATCAATAATCAAATCCTTTTCAAATTCCGGTTCATCTAGTGAGAGATCGGCAATCGATAGAGAATTAGAGATGATGAGACTGAAGAGTTTAGAGATTAGAGAAGCCGGATATGATAGGTCTATTTATTTAATGGTCGGTTGTGGAATTTGAAAGGGTTAAACCCCTAAAAATAAATGGAAACGGGCTGGATACTTCTACCAGATACGTCCCCGACATTGGAAACGTTTAGGAAACGTCCCCGACGAGTACTCATGGTGTTTCCGTACCCGAAAAGTACCCGAGACGGATACGGCCACATAAATGGAGTCCCGGTGCTACATAGCTACTATGAATTAAGCTGACGTTTAATTTCATACTTTGGGATGATACACAATGGATATGACTGAGATTGATACTTTATAGTAAATGTTTTGGTCAGATGAACGGGTTGGATAGAAAGCAAAAGGTATCGGGTTGGATATGTGAATGCCAATACTTTGGTGGGCTGCAATCTGTTGGGCCCGACAGCAGGCGAGTCTTAGTTGGCGGCAGTAGGGAATTAGGGATGAGCATATGGTACTTGGTACCGGTATCGAATTTCCCGTACTGATTTTTTCGGTACCGGTACCCATTTTTTGGCATTTTCGGTATCGGTACCGGTACCGGTAAAATACCGAATTTTACCTTCAAATACCGGTGCCGTAACAGAATCGTAACATACTGAATATTTCGGTACCAGTACCCAGTTTTGACGCGACAGGGAGTTGTGGCGACAGTGTTATGTTCGTTTGGTGAGTTATATCGATGGATTATAGTTGCAACTATTTTTTTATAAGGTCATGAATGTTTAAGAGTTTAAGTGGGCTTGATTTTTCATTTTGGGTTTATTTGGTTTTTTTTGACTTAAAATGCTGTATAGTTGTTTAAAACTGGTGGGTTTATTTGGATTTTTATGACTTAAAATGCTGTATAGTTGTTTAAAAATGGTAAATTGTCCCGCATGTTACTGCGATGTTTTGTAAAAAGAATTACGATAAAATGTAAATCAACTGAAAACGTATTACATTTGACCCGACTTATTTCTGGAAATTTTTTTATGTCAAAACATAAATTAACTTAAATGTATACCGACACATACATAAAAATAAATACATAAAACTCAATTACAAAGTCTTTAGAAAGTTAAGGTGTTGTAAGCGTTGATGATGAAACTGGGAAGGTAAAACTGTAAAAGTATACAAAATACAAAAAGACAAAAAATACAAAAAAAAATAGTCAAATCTCTATTCATAAAAGTTGGTAATTGTATTATAATATACTAGTAAGATTACCAACCAAAAGAAAATTGCTAAAAAGAATATCGACATATGTTTTATATCGACCGAAAAGCACAAAAATAAATCTAAATTGGACAACGGGAAGGGTTAATTTTAAATTAATTGTAAATGAAAACGTAAACACTATTTTAAATACAACCATAATGAAAAAGGAACCTAGAACTAAAACACTAAACACGAAAAAGTATAATAATAATGATAATAAGAATAATAATAATTATAATAATAATAAAGTCCAGAAAAGAAAAAAACTCAAGTACGTCAAAACGTAGACCAACTACAAATAATAAACATAAGAACATATTATATTTGACCCAACTCATTTCCAGAAAAATTTACGTTGAAACGTAAATTAACTTGAAATTATACCGACACGTACATGAAAATAAACACGTAAAACTTGGTTACAATGTCTTTAAAAAGTTAAGGTGTTGTAAATGTCAATGTTGAAACTGAGAAGTGCAAGTGTATATAAAAAACACAAAAAAGAAAAAAAAAGGTCAAAGGGTACTATTCATTAGTCACCCATGTTGCTAAATGTAATGTAATGTAATAATATAGTTAATTAATATAATAATTAGCTTATATATCTAATTGTTTTTGTCCTTATTTGATTTATATTTGTTAATTAGTTTATAATATCTTTATATAATTCTGTATGTAAAATTTTAAAAAGCTTAATTTTGTTTTCCTTGGTGTCGGTGTCAAAGTTTCATGGTCATACGTATCTATCTCCCTATACTAATAAATGAAATTCTTTTATGGACACATGTCACTTTCTGATGCTTTCTTATCTTATTTTTCTATTTATTTTTTATATTAAATAATAATAATAATAATAGACTTAAATCTTTTACTATTTGAAAATACTATTGAATTGATATGTGATCAGAAATTTTAAAAAAAGAAATTCAAACTGAAATAATTATGTAGACAAATGACTAATTAACTGAATATGTAAAAATAAAAATTAATAAATGAAAAAAAAAACCTAAACCGATCATGTTCAGTATTTAATATAATAGGAAGATAATAATAATAATTCTAAATAAAACTAGATAAGAATAAATATATGTTTTTCTATAAATAATTTTAAACAAATATTTAGATAAAAATAAATATTTGTTTTTTATATAATTATAAACTTATATCCTGGGTATTTTTTTGAACGACCAACAGAATCAATCCCCAGTACTCTCGGGGCACCGATTGTACTAAACGGAGTACTTCGAGAGTAACCCGAGTCCACCATATACTTTGGAGTTTGGTGACTGAAATTATGGTAAATTAGGAATCAAAGGTTTCAATTTGAAATTGAAATATTATAATAAGTGAATAGTACACTAAAGTTCAATTTTAAAAGATAAATTTTGACGATTATAAGTGTTAACATAAGACATTATATTTTAATCAACACGTGCAATACACAAGTTTTTTTAAAGATATATCTTCTTTATTATTTATAAAATTACATTTACGCAGCCCGTGTAATACCCACGGGGTTCAAACTTAGTACTATATAATAAAAGAAACCAATGAATGTACACGTGTCATTATTCTAGACCATCCTTAATTGTAGATAATTATTATTTAATATAAATTATTAAATTTAATATATGTTTCATACATTTAAGAAATTACGGATAAAGTTTTATAAAATATCTTATTATTTATTTATATATGTTTCAAACATTTAAGAAATTACGGATACAATTTCAAAAAATATCTTATTATTTATTTATATTAATTAATAGGTTAGAAATTATATATTAATTCCTTAATTGCAGATAATTATTATTTAATTTAAATTATTAAATTTACTATATGTTTCAAACATTTAAGAAATTACGGATAAAGTTCCATAAAATATATTATTGTTTATTTATATTAATTACTATGTTAGAAATTATATTTTAATAAGTGAAACAAATATCGAGCATTTTCATAACGAGTGTAGAGGGAACGATTTTCTTGCTTAACAAATTATTTATTTATTTTGTAGCTGTAAATTTATCTAATTGGCTAATTGTTATATGCCTAACTGGACATTTCAACAATTTTTTAGAACTTATAAACTAAGACCACTATTATTTAAATAAAACTTGGGTTATTAAATGTATGTTCACATGACTGTTAAAACTCGTGAGAAAGTCGATGATACAGTTTGTCTTCTAAGTTCTAATGATGGTTCAAATGCTTTCATATTTATAAACTTGACAAACATCACAAGTTTTGATCATACATGACACAAAATTTTGTTTGAATATCAGAAAAGCGTCTTAAAAATATAGTTTTATAATTGTTAAATCTTTATTATTAACTATTTGATTTTTTATTTGCCTAATCCGTGTAATACACGGGGTTATAACCTGACATATAAAAAAATCATAAGACGTGGGGGTGTGGGTTCGGGAAGAGGACGGGAAGGCTGAGGTGGAGTCTTTTGCCGACGAGGAACACCACCCCACCGATCGGTGATCGGTGCCCTCAGCATCTTCTTCCCGATCGTCCCGATATCTCTCTCTCTCTTCGTTCTCTTTATCTCTCTTTTGAATCTCTCTCTAGCTTTGATTGGATGGAGATGAGTGAGGAACCATTTTCTAGGGTTGGGGGAAGAGGAAGAGGAAGAGGAAGAAGAAGGTGATGATGTGGAGGTGAGGTGGAGATGATGTGACTATTGAGGAAGAGAAACCTCACCCTATGGCCTAAGGTACGAGCTACCCCGTCCCAACGCCCACCCATGTAAGTCCGCCATTAAGCCCAATTACATTAGTCAAGTGAACCACCTAAACCGAAAACAACACCCATTATCCTTGCCTAACAATAGTATGGATATCATTCCTTCTATTGTTATATGATATTTTATTATTAGTTTAAGATTAAGATTGTACCACTCATCAGTGTTTGTGTTATTTGGTAGCTTCCTACCTATGTTCTAGTATTATTTGTTTGTCCTTGAGTTGGTGGTCTCTCTGGAAGAAACTCTTTTTATTCCTAAGACGCTGGGGTGTGGTTCGGTAAAACACATCGGGATGCAGACGTGGATCAAATCCCTCGACGGAACCCCCCCCCCCCCCCGAGCGGGGATCGCTGCAATCTGGATCCCAATCCCGTTCTTCCCGACCCCTCTCTCTCTTCATTCTCTCTTGAATCTTTCTCTCTAGCTTTGATTGGGTGTGGATGGATGGGTAAACCATTTCCTAGGGTTGGGGGAAGAGGAACAGGAAGAAGAAGGTAATGATGTGGAGATGATGTGGCCATGGGGAAGAGGAACCACACCCCATGGCCTAAGAATAGAGGTAATGTTTGTATATATCTTACCGTCTCATACCCTACTAATAGCTTTTCTATGTATGGAATTTAGTGAGTACAATTATTGTTGTTGTATATCTTTTAATAATACAAAAAATGACACTTTGTGTACGGCGGGAGTTCATATTCACATAACAATAATTCCGGTTTCTAATAAGACTAGTGCATCTTTTCATTCATTAATTCTGATCATCGAGTTAAAGACCTTGCCCTATTGTTAATTTTTGTTAACGATTCTAGAACCTTTGTTCAGACTTCAAGTATATACTATGTAATTTGAATTTTAAGTCTCAGTTTTGGTCCATTAGAATAGGTTTCAATAAAAAAGGAAATAGTGAGTATATGCAGATTTCAGATGGATGGTTCATGAATGTCATGGCTATTTATTCACTGGATTAATGTATTGTTTATGATTTACCTATTTTTTGGGCATAGGGAAAGTAGTTGAGACTATGGAGCCTCCCCCGTATCTGAAACTATTTCAAGTAATTTTAGTTGTTTTTAACTCCTTTTTATGTTATGCATTTTGTATGGATTTATGGCTAGGGATGGCAAAAGCACGCAAGGCTAACGAGTATACCCGAAACATATGGGACGGATGTACCCGAAACCCGACAGGTATGTGATACCCAGCCCGATTACTCGAAACTACATACGCGTTTACCCGAACTATATACCCGATCATATACCGCAATTTTTTATTTATACTCTTGTTTTTCGTAAGCCGTTATCTATTAGTGACTTACTAGCAGGGTGCCCGCGTGATGCGACGGGGGACACAGACACTGTTAGGGTGTGTATGGTTCGGCCGTTACCCTCAACAGAAGCCAAAATCGAAGATACCGACTAGTGTATTTTATTACCAATCGGCTTTTGGTTAATTTGTTCGATTTATTCGGTTAAATTGATGATTTTTTGTTTGGTTCGTTTAATTTCGGTTAATATCTAAAACCAAACTTGGACTAAAACTTTATGAAATACATGAAACTGAGGTGTTAAATACATAAAATGGATGTATACATATACTTGAAATGGAAGTATAAATAAATGAAATGAAGGTATAAAGTATGAAATATATGAACCACATGTATAAAAGCTATAAATATATGAAAATATGCATTGTTCGGTTAAGTTAATTTTGGTTAAAAGAGGGTAAAAAAACGGAGTTTTTGGGTTAATTTAGATTTAGGTTAATCGATTATTAGTTAATGTAGTTTTTGGTGATTTAGGTTTGGTTTCGCCTATTTTGGTTCGATTTCGATTAATGATTCAGTTATTGCTCACATCAAAACATTGTTAATCATGTAACATATCAACTTTTTAATTAAAAATATACTATAGCAATACTAACTCAAGTTATGACCATTTAAAATCGTGAGGGTAATTAGTTTTTCATAAGAGGATAAAGTGTAACTAATAATTAATTAATCATAATTTGGTTAAAAGTGAGAGATTAAAGTGTAATAAGATGAGGGATTAATGTGTAAGTAGTGTAATTAAAATGTAAGTAGTTTTTCATTATAATATAATATAGATATAAATAAATATGACAAGAATACGTAAAAGAATTATAAGTTTGTTGTGAAATGGGAAAATGTAATTAATTATCCATAATTTTGTTATCGCTCAGGGATTTAAGTGTAATAAGATTGGGGGGGGGGGGGGGGGGGTTAAATTATAGTTAGTGTTTAAAAGACCAACTTATCCTCATTTTAGGAGTGTATCTATAAATAAAGAGGAACTTTTTTTTTATTTTTTTTGTTATCCTAGAACGATTATCCCTCATGCATTATAATATACTATAGATTTTAGTAGGCTGTGAAAATAAAACTCGTTTGGAATAGGTTTTTGATGATATTATTTGTAATTTGTGTGTTGTGAAGTATATAGATAAAAGCACAATTGTTAAAAGTTACCGCCTCTTACGTCTAGTCCCAATTTCCAGACAAAGCGAGACACGTAGGCGCCATGTAGAGGGTGGATGGTTTAACATATTACACAGAAGCACATTTGTTGTGGAGATGTGAAATGTGAAATATGGTGGTAGGTTGATGTGACTTTGTATGATTGGTTATATATTGTTTAACAACAGGGGCAAACCTACCCACACTCGTGGATGGGCAACTGCACCCCTTGAAAAAAATTACTATTAAATTTCCGGTAAAATCCCGACCGCACCCGATGAAATTTTAACTTCGCCCCCCATGAAATAGCGAATAGCAAAGCAAAGAGTATCTGAATTAAATGAATTTTTTTTAACAATGGTGTTGGTCGGAAAACTTTTCTGGCAGTTCAAGTTTGCAACAAATATTGGAGAAGATGAGTATTATAATAGAGGTAGTTCAGTAAATTAACCAATTAACTAGAATTGTTTAAAAGTAGTCTGACACACCATGTAACATCCGTCAAAAACGGATTTACCAAACCCGCTCCGTTTATCAACCGAACAGTCAGTCAAAAAATTTCGTTGCGAATTAAATGCCCAAAATATTTTTAAACGATCCGTAATCAATTATTATACGGAATATATATTTAGTTTTTGAAAAACTGCTGAAAATCGCAAAATAAAAATGAAAGTACTCTGCCGGGTTTCGAACCCGGGTCTGTACCGAATCAGCAAACAAACTTAACTCACACACACAAACCACTGCGCCACGGATTTTGTTTGTTATATATTGAAATCATTTAATTGATATAATGACGTTACGAATTCAAAAACCGGCGCCCCTTTTGTTCAGTCGTCGGAATCCCGGAAATCTCGCGAGTTTTTATCACCATTTTCAGTTATAACGTAAGTTATTATTAGGACATCGGTTATAACCGATGTTTGAAGTCCGCGACCAAAAATTATAACCGCCGGAAAATTTAAATCAATGAACCCAGTCGGAAATCAGATCAAATACATTTCGATTTTTCCCTATAAATTCACCCTCAACCCATTGAAAACCTTTTCGCTCAAAACCACACTCTTTCTCGGCGAAAACTCCCTCGCCGGAACTTTTCTGTTCGTCGCCGGAAAACCGATTACCTCATTTCCGAGCCTCACTGAGCCTCTGAAGCTTATACCGGAGATACCCATACTTTTTCCAAGTTTTCCGGAGACGTGCTGCTGCAAGACACCCGTCGCCGGAGTTTCTGCCGGAAAACAGAGAGTCCAGTCGGTATACTTCTCCGCCCAATTTCTTTTCCTTTTCACAATTATCTCACCGTAATGATCTGTAAGACACTAATAAACCGATAAAAACTTTGAACCAGTCGATTTCCGAACTCTGGTTATATTTCAGTGAAGAAGACGATGTATTTCCGTAACATATAAGTATAAAATATAATCAAGAAATTAATCGGGTTAGACACACAGTCCAGCGGTGGACTGTGTGCACGTTAAACATTCAAAGGTCTCGAGTTCGAATCCCGTTTCACACGCTGCCTTAATAAAAATCAATTTTTTTGTTAAACCGAACCGGGTCGCCACAGTTATATGTTAAGTATATTAATAATCGGAATAATAACCAAGTTAGACACACAGTCCAGCGGTGGACTGTGTGTTTGTTTATATCATTGGTCACGAGTTCGAGTCCGGTCTTCTGCACCGACTCGGACAATTATCTCTTCTTTTTAAATAAGGCAGAAAAGGAAATATCTAATTTGTATTTAAGTATAATAAAAATCGAATTATATAACATGTTAAACACACAGTCCAGCGGTGGACTGTGTGTTAGATTAAACCACAGGTCCCGGGTTCGAGACCTGTGGAGCGCACCGCCGAATTGATTTAAACTGTTTTTAAAATAAAATGATTTTCGGTTTAAACTAATTAATATATATATAATTAAAATCAGATATATAACGGGTTAGACACGTAGCTCAGTTGGTAGAGCTGCGTGCACGCGTACGGGAGGTCTCGGGTTCGAGCCTCACTCAGCGCACTTGTATTCCGAATTGAACCGGTCAACGGTCAGGTCAACGGTCAGTCAAACGGTCAACGGTCAGAAAAAAATCAATTTTTTATTATTATTTTTTTTATTTAATTATTTTAATTAAAAATCAATTAAAAATACTTAAAAATAACATTTTTAAGGTTAGAAAATAGCCTCAAACTCACAAAAATACACCCAACAATCCTACTAAAATAGATTAATAAAATCCGTTTACTTACCAAACCATAATGCGATTATTCTAGGTTAAACTCACTCGTGGTTAAAACCACTTCGCGTGCATTCAACATCATCAACCGAACGCACCCACTGTGAGTGAATCTTACAACTCCCCCTTTTAAATTACACATTTTGGGGTGTGTCATGTGTTATGAAAATAATTAATTAATTTATTTAAACTTGTGCCATACCACATCATGACCTAAACTTAGATTGTTTTTATTGTTGTGATTTATTTATTTCCTTTTGTCAAATTATATGAAACTCATACATTAAGCCCATCAGTTCCTCGTGGGAGACGAGTAGAACATCGCGTGCTTCAAATCAAATTCATTATTGTTCATGTGTGTATCCTTGAGTTTATATTGTTTGTAGTTGTGTCATTCATATTATCATGTTTATGCAATTCATTCATCAGGCCCCTCAGTTCCTCGTGAGAGACGAGTTGAGCATCGCGTGCCTCTAATTGTTCCATTATTGTTCATGAGTGTTTCATTTAATATCTTATGTTTGTTGATTAAGTTCCATCTATTTTTACTCATGTTTGGTTGTGCACATATTTCATAATCAATTTAAATAAATATGTTCAAATGTTTTCCATAGGATTCACTCGCCAACATTATGTTGATCCAAAAAAAACCTTTTTACACATGATACATGTGAACAGGTTGAAGCAAGGAAAACATAGGATATGCCTTAGAAGAGAACCAAGAAGCTTAGACTGATAGTTAGAACATGTTGTACCATTCATTGTAAATTTCCATTAAATTGTATTAATGAATATGAAACATATAATAAATGTCATGAGCTTTGATGATAACCCAATTATGCCCCGATCACCCTTTTCCGCTGCGGGTCGGGGTGTGACAGATTGGTATCAGAGGCATGACTATAGGGATATAGGATAGGTTATTAGACCCTTAGAGCCTATACTATAGTCTACCTAAATTTTAATTGATTAGGTGGTTACATACAAACTTGTGATATTTATTTGTTTCATATTTGTTTACATATACAGTCAAACATACATGCTTATATACATATTCATTATACATATATACATATCCATTATACATATATCGATGTTCATGTATTCAATTTATTTTCATACTCTCATTATCCAAAGATTTTGTGCAATTTTCAAATCTCATCAAAGTAAGTTCTGCGACGGGCATGTAGTAACTGGAAGGGTACAAGTACCGGTAGTCGGAACGTCCTGTCTAGGCTGGCATTCGTATAAATCCAATATAACGGACCAGTTTGCCTACCTGGGGACCAACGATGAGAGTACGAAGGACCTATTAGGCCAAAGCATGCCACACCAAACGTCGTTCGAACTAACCTACTTTGAGGTGTCACCGTGTCTACACCTGGACACATTCCGAATATCACACGTTGTATACATATTTCTCGATTTTCTCCGGGTTTTTGTGTACGCAACCTGGCAGAAACCGTGCGAACCATATGAAAAAACCGGTATTCATGGGGGCCCACATGATTACACAGGTAAAGTATGGCGGCATGTAGGGCCAAACAGCGAGCAAAGCCCAAGACATCCAATGGATGTAGTAATTTATTTATCTATAATTATTTTATGAATGTTCATTCCTAATGCGACCATGAACCCAAAAGCATCCAACTCATACTCTTGTCATGTATTCCTTGTAGATGTCTTCTAACCTCGCCCGTAGGAAGACGAGAACAAGAAAAGCCCGCGAGCGCATGGCTGCCTTAATCGCTCAACAAATGGCTGCCGTAATACCCAATATTGTAATCCAAGTTCAACAAGCACTTACCAATAATCCTGTCAATCAAGCAAACCAAAACATTTTCAACTCTCCCCCAAATACCACTAAATGTACCTACAAGCACTTCAAATCATGCGACCCTCCGAAATACAAAGGGACTGAAGGCGTCACTGCTCTTCTCCATTGGTTTGAAGAAATGGAGAACACTTTTCTAAATTGCGATTGCCCTGACGATCGCAAAGTGCGATATGCTACCGGTCGATTATATGGGATAGCACTTACTTGGTGGAACACAGAGAAGGCCAAACGAGGTGTGGAAGATGCTATGACCTTAACTTGGAACGAATTGAAGAAATCATGACCAGACGTTTTTGCCCAAGGAGCGAAATCAAGAAGTTAGAAGATGAATTTTACTCATTGAAGCAAATGGAAGGAGACCACATCACCTACAACAAAAGGTTCCTCGAATTACATCAAATGGTTCCCAACATGTTTACTCCCCTCTACCGTTTGATCGAGCACTACATTCGTGGTCTTCCGTCAAAGATTCAAGACCCTGTAATAAGTACCAAGCCTGCAACTTTGGAAGCAGCAATGGAGCTAGCAACAGAGCTCACCGAGAACCGAATCCGAAACAAAGACTTCAAGGAGGAGAAGAAGAAGGATAAAGAATCGACTGAAACCTCCGACTCCACTCAAACCGAATCCCCTACTCAACCCAATACTAAGAGAAGAAGAGTCGGACGACTTTTCGCTGCTACTCAACGAAATCAACCAGTTTTACACGCTATACCCATCCGAGCTATCCCAATCACCCAAGTGGCACCCAACTCAGCTTACCCAGATAAGAAACCATATCTTGGACCTTACCCTCGATGCAACAACTGTTTTTATCACCATCCCCTTACCTTACCTTGCCGGTTATGTACAACTTATGGACGCTATGGTCATTTGAGCAATGTTTGTCGCACCTTTCAAGACCAAACCATTTCCCCTACTCAAAACATGGCCCAAACTTATCACCAACCCCAATACCCCATGTTCCCATATGCTCGAGCTTGTTTCAATTGTGGCGACCCTACCCACTTTAGAAACACATGCCCTCAATTGGTTAACGTTATCAACACTCAAGCCCAATCAAACCCAGTTAACCAAGTAAACCAAGAAAACCCAACCACTATGCCATCATTAAGAGGAAGAGTCTTCAATATCAACGCCAATCCTGTCGAAGATAATGACGGCCCAGATGAAGATACTCAACTAGTCCTCTTCGCCGAAGATCCAGATTCAACTCCTATCGTTTAGTTTTATGTTTTTCTTTATCACATGTGTAGACTGTTAGAGTAATTATGGTATATTATATATTATATATTGTTTTCAGTATATGCTTTTGCCGAGGCCGCAGCTCCCCATCCATCGAGGTTGAGTTTGATCCCCATTTTATTATGCGGTTGATCAGGGCGTGCCCGCACGATCGGCTCCGTTTGTTTGAGCCTTGATCGGTTATTTCATTTTACATTTCAATACATGCAATACGCTCGGCTCCGTTTGATTGAGCCTTGAGCGCATATTTCAATTTACATTTCCAGTTCATGCAATACGTTCGGCTCCGTTTGATTGAGCCTTGAGCGCACATTTCAATTTACATTTCCAGTTCATGCAATACGTTCGGCTCCGTTTGATTGAGCCTTGAGCGCACAGACAATTTCATTATCAGTATCTTGTGGTTGTGGTGTTTTTAGTAGAGTCGCATCGAACTAACCATAACTTGCGGATAAAGTCAATGAAAATTTGACAAGGATATGGTGGATACGCCGATGGTACTTCCTATATATAAGTATTCTTGTCAAATGATCGGAGGCATTATCAAGCGGTTATGAGAGGTTCCATGCATAGGCTGATTGTGTGATGGTTGTTTAGATTAAGTTGTTCAATTTCAGTACATTCAATACGTTCGGCTCCGTTTGATTGAGCCTTGAGCGCACATACAATTTCATTCAATACGTTCGGCTCCGTTTGATTGAGCCTTGAGCGCACAGACAATTTCATTATCAGTATCTTGTGGTTGTGGTGTTTATAGTAGAGTCGCATCGAACTAACCATAACTTGCGGATAAAGTCAATGAAAATTTGACAAGGATATGGTAGATACGCCGCTGGTACTTCCTATACATAAGTATTCTTGTCAAATGATCGGAGGCATTATCAGGCGGTTATGAGAGGTTCCATGCATAGGCTGTTTGTGTGGTTAAGTTATTCATTTTCAGTACATGCAATACGCTCGGCTCCGTTTGATTGAGCCTTGAGCACACAATTTCAATTTCAGTACATTCAATACGTTCGGCTCCGTTTGATTGAGCCTTGAGCGCACATCCATTTCATTTTCAGTACATGCAATACGATCGGCTCCGTTCGATTGAGCCTTGATCGCACAGATATATTCCATTTCAGTATTTTATGTTTGTTGTAATGGTTGTAGAGTTATCATCACAATTCACTGATAAAACCAATGAAAATTTGACAAGAATATGGTGGATACGCCGCTGGTACTTCCTATATATAAGTATTCTTGTCAAAGGATCAGAGGCATTATCGGACGGTTATGAGAAGTTCTATGTAGGATTTATTAGTTTCTTGGTAACCAATCATAACTTGTGGATAAAACTAATGAAAATTTGGCAAGAATATGGTGGATACGCCGCTGGTACTTCCTATATATAAGTATTCTTGCCAAAGGATCAGAGGCATTATCAGGCGGTTATGAGAAGTTCCATGTAGGATTTAGTATTGCCTTGGTTGGAATTTGTGTTACATTTATATCATCATGTTATTTAAAGAGATTGGATTGTGATCCATTTCTACATAAACTAACCTCTCCATCATAACAAACGAGAGAGGAACTTCCATCATTCAAACATATATGCTATCAGAATGTGGATTCAAATATTTGCTGTTGTGTTTATTCATGTTCAAATATTTGCTGATGTGTTTATTCACGTTCGAATATTAGCTGTTGTGTTTACTTATGTTCAAATATCAGCTGTTGTGTTTTATTTATGTTCCATATAGGTTGTAGTGTTAGAAGTTTTTGCCTTAGGATATAACCATACTTTCCCAAACATATCTAAACTCTTATGCATGATATCATTTTTAGCAAATCATTTCTGTTTAGCAATACTTATACAGTAGGCAACAAAAAGCGATTCCTGAATAGGGTACTTAACCCTTACAAGGAACGTTACCGCCTCGAACAAAAACTTAAACCCTATTTTTCTAAGCATACAACTGTCAAACAAAACATCATCATCCTTTTAGTCAAATATATCACAACTTAAATTTCGGGACGAAATTTCTAAAAAGCAGGGGATACTGTAACATCCGTAAAAAACGGATTTACCAAACCCGCTCCGTTTATCAACTGAACAGTCAGTCAAAAAATTTCGTTGCGAATTAAATGCCCAAAATATTTTTAAACGATCCGTAATCAATTATTATACGGGAATATATATTTAGTTTTTGAAAAACTGCTGAAAATCGCAAAATAAAAATGAAAGTACTCTGCCGGGTTTCGAACCCGGGTCTGTACCGAATCAGCAAACAAACTTAACTCACACACACAAACCACTGCGCCACGGATTTTGTTTGTTATATATTGAAATCATTTAATTGATATAATGACGTTACGAATTCAAAAACCGGCGCCCTTTAGTTCAGTCGTCGGAATCCCGGAAATCTCGCGAGTTTTTATCACCATTTTCAGTTATAACGTAAGTTATTATTAGGACATCGGTTATAACCGATGTTTGAAGTCCGCGACCAAAAATTATAACCGCCGGAAAATTTAAATCAATGAACCCAGTCGGAAATCAGATCAAATACATTTCGATTTTTCCCTATAAATTCACCCTCAACCCATTGAAAACCTTTTCACTCAAAACCACACTCTTTCTCGGCGAAAACTCCCTCGCCGGAACTTTTCTGTTCGTCGCCGGAAAACCGATTACCTCATTTCCGAGCCTTACTGAGCCTCTGAAGCTTATACCGGAGATACCCATACTTTTTCCAAGTTTTCCGGAGACGTGCTGCTGCAAGACACCCGTCGCCGGAGGTGAATTCTGTCGCCGGAGTTTCTGCCGGAAAACAGAGAGTCCAGTCGGTATACTTCTCCGCCCAATTTCTTTTCCTTTTCACAATTATCTCACCGTAATGATCTGTAAGACACTAATAAACCGATAAAAACTTTGAACCAGTCGATTTCCGAACTCTGGTTATATTTCAGTGAAGAAGACGATGTATTTCCGTAACATATAAGTATAAAATAAATCAAGAAATTAATCGGGTTAGACACACAGTCCAGCGGTGGACTGTGTGCACGTTAAACATTCAAAGGTCTCGAGTTCGAATCCCGTTTCACACGCTGCCTTAATAAAAATCAATTTTTTTGTTAAACCAAACCGGGTCGCCACAGTTATATGTTAAGTATATTAATAATCGGAATAATAACCAAGTTAGACACACAGTCCAGCGGTGGACTGTGTGTTTGTTTATATCATTGGTCACGAGTTCGAGTCCGGTCTTCTGCACCGACTCGGACAATTATCTCTTCTTTTTAAATAAGGCAGAAAAGGAAATATCTAATTTGTATTTAAGTATAATAAAAATCGAATTATATAACATGTTAAACACACAGTCCAGCGGTGGACTGTGTGTTAGATTAAACCACAGGTCCCGGGTTCGAGACCTGTGGAGCGCACCGCCGAATTGATTTAAACTGTTTTTAAAATAAAATGATTTTCGGTTTAAACTAATTAATATATATATAATTAAAATCAGATATATAACGGGTTAGACACGTAGCTCAGTTGGTAGAGCTGCGTGCACGCGTACGGGAGGTCTCGGGTTCGAGCCTCACTCAGCGCACTTGTATTCCGAATTGAACCGGTCAACGGTCAGGTCAACGGTCAGTCAAACGGTCAACGGTCAGAAAAAAATCAATTTTTTATTATTATTTTTTTTATTTAATTATTTTAATTAAAAATCAATTAAAAATACTTAAAAATAACATTTTTAAGGTTAGAAAATAGCCTCAAACTCACAAAAATACACCCAACAATCCTACTAAAATAGATTAATAAAATCCGTTTACTTACCAAACCATAATGCGATTATTCTAGGTTAAACTCACTCGTGGTTAAAACCACTTCGCGTGCATTCAACATCATCAACCGAACGCACCCACTGTGAGTGAATCTTACAACTCCCCCTTTTAAATTACACATTTTGGGGTGTGTCATGTGTTATGAAAATAATTAATTTATTTATTTAAACTTGTGCCATACCACATCATGACCTAAACTTAGATTGTTTTTATTGTTGTGATTTATTTATTTCCTTTTGTCAAATTATATGAAACTCATACATTAAGCCCATCAGTTCCTCGTGGGAGACGAGTAGAACATCGCGTGCTTCAAATCAAATTCATTATTGTTCATGTGTGTATCCTTGAGTTTATATTGTTTGTAGTTGTGTCATTCATATTATCATGTTTATGCAATTCATTCATCAGGCCCCTCAGTTCCTCGTGAGAGACGAGTTGAGCATCGCGTGCCTCTAATTGTTCCATTATTGTTCATGAGTGTTTCATTTAATATCTTATGTTTGTTGATTAAGTTCCATCTATTTTTACTCATGTTTGGTTGTGCACATATTTCATAATCAATTTAAATAAATATGTTCAAATGTTTTCCATAGGATTCACTCGCCAACATTATGTTGATCCAAAAAAAACCTTTTTACACATGATACATGTGAACAGGTTGAAGCAAGGAAAACATAGGATATGCCTTAGAAGAGAACCAAGAAGCTTAGACTGATAGTTAGAACATGTTGTACCATTCATTGTAAATTTCCATTAAATTGTATTAATGAATATGAAACATATAATAAATGTCATGAGCTTTGATGATAACCCAATTATGCCCCGATCACCCTTTTCCGCTGCGGGTCGGGGTGTGACACACCACATGCAACTTTCTATTCAAATTCTACAAATTTGATTCAGTTTTTACAATATCATTTTCTTAGACTGCGGGGAGTGGGGGTGGCGTGGCTTCGGGGCAACACGTGGTGGAGGTGAGGACCCGTTAACAATTCACCAAAAGTTTGGCTGTGGGGTGGCGTAGCTTCGGCTGGCATGGCCAGCCATGTGGATATTTTTTCCAGCTATTTAAAAAAGTATATAAAATAAGAAACTAACTAAAATAAAAAATACAAATAAAATTTAAGAAAAGTACATAATTAAAAACCCAACTACATTAAAATAAAAATAATAAAAACTTCATCATTCTTCCATATTATACTTCTGTAAGAGCTTTTTTTTTAATCTTTAATGTATATGTTAATTTCGCGCCTATAAGGTGATCGACGTTCATGGCGATAAACTTCATTATCCGCAAGCTTTTCTTTGTGAGATGCCTTTTATCGTGAGCCTCGAACTTTTGTTGTTGGATGAAATTGAATGTGTCAATTTTCGACCCAATTTCTTCCAACTGGTCAGTGTACAACCCTTTGCCTGAAGCCGAACTAAGGGCTGAATCCGAGGCCGAGGCCGATCCCGATGCCGAGCCCGATCTAACTTTTTGAGCCCTCATTTTTTAAGTGTCTCTACCTGGTGGGCAGAATAAAGAATACTCAAAATCATCCAAATTTAGATCAAACTCTTGATCACGAACATCAGTCTGAGCTTGGAACGAGTTTGTTCATGCTCTTTTGGACGAGGTTGATTCGCTAGCAATAGGGATTGCCGTCCATTCAGAAGCGTACCTACATATATTCCAGCAATGAATGTACTTGAAGTCGTACTTCTTGTTATCTCTAAACGCCGCCATGGCATTTTGGATAAAGTCGACTTCGGTTTCGCCGCTCCTTGGCGAATTCTTTGCCTTATGGAAACAACCGTTGAAGTAGGTGATGTGTGTATTTATGTCACTCCACTTGGACGAGATGCTATCATTTTCACGATATAACTCATCGCTTTGTATTTGTATATGAAATGATTTTTTGACGGAATCCCAAAAATCAGTGTGGTGTCATGCATTCCCTATACCAAAATTTAAAATTTAATCATTATAAAAAATTATATTAAAACGCAAATAATTAATATTTAAAATACCTTTGATCGAATCTTGCGATTGGTCGATATATCATTTTGTCAAAATAGCTTCTTCTTGAGCCGTCCACCTTTTTATACTCGTTGAGCGGCCGCTATAGCTTTCTCTTCATCCGTTTTTTTGTGACTTATTTTTTTGCCGGTTTAGATGACAAATCACTAACGTCTTGAAGTTGTGTTTCGGGTACGGATTCGGGTTGGGAGAGGTTATTTGGGATATAGATGATTCGTCATATGGAAATTCGGGAAAACACGCTCCCTAAATACGACGCGATTCCAGCTAGCTCGGGACAAGGTGAGTATATAAAACCTTGTGGATGGGTAAGGGCTAATTGGTGCGGGTTTTGTCATTAGCGGTTTTGTGGCGGGCTAGGGTTCGGGCTCTCTTGGAAAGCAAAGGGGTTGTTCGGGTCGAGGTTTCGATTAAATGGATGCATTAAGTGGTTTGGATTTATAAAAAAGTATGGAGATTGAAGAAGGTGAAAGGTAGAAAAGTGGTAAAAATTTTAAAAAAAAGGGTGAGTGTTTATAGGTATTTAAAAAGAATTTTTTTAAATATAGCCGTTGGGTAACGGCTACCCCAAACGGTCACCTTCGCCTAGCCAATCATAGCCAGCCACGTCGTCGACCTAACCCACCCCACGCCAGGCTTCCAAGCGATGCCAGCCGGGCAGCGCCGCCACCCACATTGGCCCGGTATGGCTAAAATGGCGTTGCTTGGCTAGCCACGCCCCCAACCCAAGCCTAAACCCCACATATATCTCGAAATATAAAAAGATAGACACCATTTCTTTAATGAAGTGAGTGAATTTAACTATAACTATTATTTAGTTAATTAAAGTATTTAGGCTTATATCATCTACATTATAACCTTATGGTTTATAATTTTATGGTTTCTATTTATTGCACTTCTATTCTGAATTTGAGATACTTAATACTAATAAAATAAATCAGATGAAGATTGACATGATCTTTTAACATGTTTGAAATTTAATTTAGTTTTATTCTTTTATTATAGGATCCGACTCGACAAGAGGTAATTTAAATCAGGCCGAAACCTTTTTTATATTTAGCATAGACAACCATTAAAATTTTTGTCCTTCATGAAAAGAATTTATGGGTCCGTCACTGTTTAATAATTAAGAAAAAAACTAATTAAACCACCACCATGGCACCACCCGCCAGCAGCCTCGGGTGGCCACAACAACACCTTCCTCGTGCTTGGTGTGTGGCGATATTCAGTGTTATTCGGGCCGGCCGACGTGGCTTCTCCATCTCCCTCCCTCCACGCCCACAACACACAACCTAACAAAATATCATGGTTTTTAATTACTATTTATGCCCAAGTTGCGCTTGCTACACATATTGTTAGACCGCGGGGGTGTGGGGGTTTGGGTTTGGGGTTTTGCATGACAAGTGGCGGAGGTGGGCTCAACCAGACCAACCCAAAAAAAGTGGGGTGTGGAGGGGCGTGGTGTGGCGTGACTAGCTTGGCGTGGCCAACCTAAAGTAGCCAACCAAAGCCAACCATGTCACCCAGCCCCCGCCCACGCCAGGCTTAATTCCCACGCCAAAGGGGCAACGCCAGCCCCCACGCCAACCCTGGGTGAAGCACCCGGCCTTGAAGTGCCCATGACGTGTGCGTGTATATACATATTTTTACAATGAATTTTACACACGATTTGGTTTTAAATTTATAAAAAAGATTTATACTTCAAGATTAAAACACACACGAAAGGGCAAGTGTACCCGGTCATATATGTAGTAAAGTATCGGTAAGAACCAAGTATCGATCCATGGATGTGGGCGGAAGCAAAAGTACTAAACCTTTGTAATTATTCTACCGGTAGAAAAGATAGGTTGATTAAGTGTTTAAACTAGTAAATGACTAAAATATAAGATTTTTGTTTCTTTTTCTTTTTGTAAAAATAATAGACTCCAAATATGAAAAATATAAATATCGCCTTGCTTTATGAACAACCGGAATATGTTAATTAAGTCGGATATGCCACTAAGTCACTTGGTCAATTTTCCATTTTTCAAAGACAATTAGTATCCCTTTCGGGAATCCTAACATGACAACTCTTCGGAAAGTTAAAACGATAAACACACTTTAACCACCTAAAATTGTTCTTTAACGCCCTATTGATAAATGTCTATGAAAATCCCCTAAAAATAAGTTAGTCATCCGTTAAGAGTTTTCTAACCTCACTTAATCAAGGAATAGACACCGATAAACACAATGCAACCACCGAGACAAGCATAAACTAGATTAAATCACAACCAAGTTCATTTTACGAATCTTAAGCATAAATTCACTAAGAAAGCAATTTTGGCCGAAACTACTAACTAAGCTTATGCTTTATGTTAAGAATTCATAACGACACCGTCTAACCCGCTAAGGCGCTTACGTGACGAAAAACACTCTTGATTAATATTAATTACCTCTTATTAACCCAATACCCATTTCTAGTCTCATGGGGTAAAATTTTAACAAAGCTAAAGTTTACTAATACAAGATTAATTAAGCTTCTTCTTTCAAATATCCTAACTAACCATGTACTAATCATCCAAGAAAATTAACTATAATCAAGAATTGAATATCAATAACAAGGTTGCAACACAATCATCAAGGATTAACATAAAAAGTTGTTAAGTGTCATTACAAACATGATTAACATACTAATGGTTGTTTATGAAGCAAGGAATACTAGTGTTTTTGCCCTTAAGCTACAATAATACATAATACATCAACCAAATGAATGAACATAATAAAAAACATGGAAAGATTCAAGAATCAAACCATAAACAAGCAAGAGACTGAAGACCCGGATGGTAACGGAGCTTCTCGGCACTATGGGGGCTTGATTCCGAGCAAAAGACGGTGTCTTCGGAGCCCAGAAAGTGGTCTGAGATGCTCTCAAAAGTTCAGATCTCGACCAGAATGCCATTTGCTGTTTTTTATAACTTTTTCAATCGGCACGGCCGTGCCAATAAAGTGCACGGTCGTGCACTGTTCATGAGATCTTGTGACGTCAGCAGATCTGGGCAGATATTTCAAAATTGGCACTGCATGCCAAAGGTGGCACCGCCGTGCATGTACGAGAATGCGCCGCAGAATCAAGGTCGGCACTGTCGTGCCGAAGGTCGGCACTGTCGTGCCGAAGGTCGGCACTGCCGTGCCAAAGGTGGCACTGCCGTGCATGTCTGAGAGTGCGCCGCAGAATCAAGATCGGCACTGCCATTCCAAAGTTGGCACGGCCGTGCCAATGGTGGCACTGAACTCAACAGAATCCTCGTATCTTTGTCGATTCGGCCGGAAAATCCATTTTTTCTTCATTTTCTTGTCCGGTACGCTGTTTAAGGCCTGTAAACCAAAACATAAATGATTAAGTGCCAAAACTTCGGTTTTATAGCCAAAAAAAAGCGTAAAACGGGGGCAAAATGGGGGACGAAAGTATGTGTAATTTAACGTATATCAAACCTCCCCATACTTAAACTTTGCTTGTCCTCAAGCAAACTAAAAGCAAAATAGAATTAAAGAAAATTTCTAACGAGATTACATAATTTACAGACTACATGACTAATACACATATATAATAGTTAACCGGCTTGTTC
>CAMTDV010000337.1:0-30363 GCA_947069175.1 Scalesia atractyloides
TCTTCACAGAACCCAACTACTCGAAGATGACAACCCTTAAACCCCAAAAATCATCAAATTCACACACAACCTACGATCTAAATGCATAATACATTAAAGTATATTGAAGTACAGGTGAAAGTACGTATCAGAGATGCTTGATTTGGCAAAAATACGGTCTGGATACGGTCGAATACGTATGTGTGTGTATGTTTGAGTGTGTTTGGGTGTGTATCGTCTGCCTCGGGTCGTCTAGGTTGCGGGTCATATATGACTCTTAGACGGGTCGTCTAGGCCTGGACGGGTCGTCTAGGCTGCGAATTACCTTTATACCCCTGAACTGCCCCCATCTAGGCCTAATTCAGGGGCAAAATGGTAATTAACCATGCTGAGCTGTGAAACACTCAGGTGGTTAATTACTATTTTATCCCTGAATTAGGCGTAGAGTTCAAGGGTAGAATGGTAATTTACGATTTAAAATTAAAATTCGTCTTTTACTAGGGATAAAAGATCTCGCTCAAACTAGACGGGTCGTCTAGGTCTAGACGACCCGTCTATGCCTTGATAATATGACTATTTTGCCCCTGAGTTTAGCCTAGACGGCCAACAAACCTGGGGTAGATTGGTCTTCTTGCCAGACAAAGACGGGGCGTCTAGGTCTAGGCATACCGCACACTGCTTCAAATAGAAAGATAAAAGAGAGCCTATTACTGAAGCTGTGAAAAAGAATTGCTAGCGAAAGGTCTTTTCGGATGATCAGCCACACTGGGACTGAGACACGGCCCGGACTCCCGCGGGGGGCAGCAGTGGGACGACCCGTATATATACATTTAAATTTTTTTTGGTATAACTAATTGGATTTTATTTACTTAATTTGAACTTTAATTTAAGCTGACATTCTACCAGTACACCAAAGGCACAACAAATAAACTATTCAAAGCCTATCTAAAAACCGACAAACTCCGGGTATTGACTAGCAATTACACTCTCCGAGCTCACACGTCCCACGGGTCGCCACCGGCAGTATCGACATTTCGTCATCTGCCGGTGCCGACGATTGGACGTGAGAGCTCAGAGAGAATAATTGTTGTTGTTTGTCAATACCGGGAGTTTGTTGGTTTTTAGATCGTATCTAAAAACCAACAAACTCCGGGTATTGACAAACAGACGGCAATTATACTCTCCAAGCTCGCACGTCCCACCGTCGCCACCGGCAGTACCGACAGTTCGTCGTCTGCCGGTGCCGACGGTGGGACATGAGAGCTCGGAGAGTATAATTGCTGTTGTTTCTCAATACCTAGAGTTTGTTGGTTTTTAGATGGCCTTTGTATGGCTTTTTTTAAACCGTACAAAGCTTATCTAAAAACCAACAAACTCCGGGTATTGACCAACAATTATACTCTCCGAGCTCTCACGTCCCATCATCGCCACCGGCAGTATCGACATTTCGTCGTCTACCGGTGCCGACGGCTGGACGTGAGAGCTCGGAGAGTATAATTGCTGTTGTTTATCAATACCCAAAGTTTGTTGGTTTTTAGATGGGCTTTGTATCTAAAAACCAACAAACTCGGGTGTTGACAAACAGCCGGTAATCATAGTATCCGAGCTCTCATGCCCAACCGTCGCCACGGGCAGTATTGACATTTCGTCATCTGCCGATACCAACGGTTGAACGTGAGAGCTCGGAAAGTATAATTACCCTCTGTTTTCCAATACCTGGAGTTTGTTGTTTTTAGATACAAAGCTTTGTATGGTTTAATTTTTGTGCCTTGGGTGTACTGAAGGAATGTCGGCTTATATCAAAGTTCAAATTAAGTAAATAAAATCCTATTAGTTATACCAAAAGCTTTTTTATTGTATTAAAAAAATCTTTGTATTATTTATACAACTAAATCGTATTAAACATAAAAAAAATATCAAGCCATTTTTCTTGCTTTCTTGACCGTGGTTGACCAGGACTAATCATCAGACGATGACTAAGACTCGTTAGGTGCTGTAGAAACACCTGAAATAAGTTCAACAACATATCACTATGTTAAACCACAACACACTCAATTACGCAAACAAAAACCATATATATTTAAAAAATGACAATATTTCTCATTTACCTGCATTTACTCCTTGAGTTTCCCTTCGGTTACAGTCTTCGATTCAGCACAAGACACTCTTTGACGTGTAGTCGATTGAGATACAAATTTGTACACTGGAAACTGTCCCTCCAATACTTTTTTCCAAAATATATAAGGCTGATCTCCATCGGGTAAATATGTATTATACTCACTGTGAAACCTCAGCCCTTTTTCAAACGATCTCCGCGAGATACGGCGTGCCTGCGTATGGGGGTGCCTTACCACCATATCCTCCACCATCACGAATAATGTTTTGTACACTAGACACAACCTCCTCTTGGCCGTTAGAATTGGGAACACCGCTTTCCCCCTAACAACGATATCACCGTTAGTAAATAATTAAAACAACAACTAGTTTAACCTAATAATTGTTACCGTATTGACTTCAGATACCGATGACCCGTTCCAGTTTAATGACATTTCACCACCTTTGGATGATATCAGATGAAGTAATACAAGCCAAAGTTCATGACAAACAGAATTACAACGACGAATTGAAAGTTTTATGCGACATCAAATGCTCTGCATGGGTCTATTTAACAAAGAAATAGATGCCCCGTCTAACGCCTACGCGGGGCGTATCACTTTACTACTTTACCGACATGCATTGAATGATACCACAGGAAGTAATATAAGCCAAAGAAGTCGGAGAGAATTCCGAAGACGAATCAAAAAATTTCTGCGACACAAATGCTCTGCATGGCTCTATTTAAGAACGATATATACGCCCCGTCTAGGCCTAGACGGGGCGTATCACTTTGCAACTTGGCTGACATGCATGCAGAGCACAACATTCAAGATGGGTCGTCTAGCTCTAGACGCCCCGTCTTGGCCTGGTCGTCTTCTACTCCGTCTACTGTTAGACGTCCCGTCTGATGTGACTGATTTGACGTTGTACGGTGCAGGAATGTGGTCGGAGAAAAAAATAACCCTAGACGCCCCGTCTAAAGAGTGTCTAAATAGACAAGTGGGTGTGTGAATATGTAGACCAGTTAAATTAAGAGTGAAAGGTATAAGAGTAAATTATACAATTATTTAATAATGATATAAACGCCATATTTTTTCAACATAAAACACCATATACTTTTTGTTATATCAAAATATTATACCATGTATCATTTGTTAACTAAAAATAAAACACCATATACATGTTATAAATAAAACACCACATAATTATCATTTGTTACCTATAAAATAAAATACTATGTACCTGCTATAAATAAAACATCATTGGATAAACAGAACAAAAAAAAAACACTGCGGACTATAAACACTTAGTTGAAATGTAATTTCTTTATATGACAATATAGTATTTATATTAAAGATAAAAAATCGTTCGTTATTATGGTGTAATTTTTTTAGAAAACTAATGACGTCTTAAAATTTAATGACGTTTAAAAAAATACTGACGTTTAAAAAAGATAGTGAAAACTTTCATGTGAGTTTCTGAATTTAACATACACCGAAATTACATTTATACTCCTATGTCATTAAATCAATCATTATAATTAAAACATAATTTCCAAAATGTCAGTAAGTAATCTCAACCAACTAAAATTACAATTTAATGGTCCATAAGATTTTTTAGAATTCTTAGGAAAAAAACCCCTTTGTACAATAACTCTACCCATAATAATAATAATAATAATAATAATACCACTACTATTATTAGGGAAACTGTATTTTAATAATATCACCTATAGGTGGTTGGCCAATAATAGTCTCATCTTCAAATATTGTCACTACCGATTCCACCTTTTAAAAGAAGAAATTCTCCCCGAACCTTCGTGAAGTTTTTTTTTTCCGAATTTCAATTAGATGTTTTAGGGATTTTGATTTGAATGAAGATACTTGTTGATTACTGTAAAACTTACATGTGCTCCAAACAACGAAAACGATGTTTCAATTCGGGTGTTTAAATTTTCAATTAACAAAAATCAAGCCGTTTTAAGCACCATTTCGAGATAAGTTTTGCATCAATCAACTCATATCTTTATTCTGATCAAAATCTCTAAAACATCAGTTTGAAATTCAGAAAACTTAACGGAATTAAGTTTTTTTAACAGAGGTCCAGTGAGAAACTTCTTTTTAAAAGGTGGGAGTGCAGTGTCAATCTTTGAAGGTGGAACTACTATTGACGAACCAGCTCTAAGTAGGATTATTAAAATCTAATTTCCCTTATTACTATTAACAAGTGATTTTTCTTTTATATTAATCAAACCTGAACATTAAGAACTTTTATCCAAACCCATAACTACACTAAGTAATTGATGTGTTAGTTTGATTATAAAAGCTAAATTCTTTGCATCGATTATGCTATATCACGAAGATCATAATCATTCACATTTGAGGAAGACCAGCGGCCCACATCCTCTTGCTCTGTTGACTTGTTTTTCTTATTCATGTTATAGTCCTAGATCTGTTGTTGTCTCTTAGAAAGAGCAACATTTAACTCATCCCCACCATTATAAAGCCAAGAATCATCATCTATGATGGAATTTTTTGAGCCTTAATTCCACCACTGAAAAAGATTGAGAGGCTATATCATTTATACGCCTAACTGGAACACTCAGTCTTTCACTACAAAAAAACACACACAAATATCAGCAACAAAAATATTGCCAAAATAAAAAAAATATATAACATCTTTATAACCATACTTTTCCATATGCCTACATTGGTGCTTTGGTTTCTTCATAATGATTCCTACTTAGTATCAGTCGCCAATTTTTTATTGTGACACTCCGATCTTCTTGGTATATGTTTTCTTGTAAAATGTGGATCATCATCTTGCAAATTAATAAACGGTTTTATAAAGGTCCTTTCAAATTTTGTGAGTGATCCCTCCAAATCAAACTATCACAGCCAATTGTGCTAGGTTGTTCTTTTCCAGTATCACTTGATCTTAACTTGTAGTATTGTCTACCCTTTTTAATCATACTAAGTTCGCGCCAAAAGTTTCTTCATACCCTCTGTTTTCCACCTTTTTTTCAACCGGTTTCATTCTGATGTTACGAAGTTTATCCTAATGTTCAAACTATCTTTCACTATCTTCTTCCTAGTTTGATATAATCTAGAAATCTTTAGATCTTGTAACAATCCCCCAATTCTTAGTTTCTGCATTAAATCATGTTAACTTATGTTATTTAGTTTGTAGGTTAATCTTGATGGGTTTTAAACTGGGTCACTGGATATGGGTCCAAGAGTTAGAACGGGTCAGCAATATGTTAATATTTGGTCACATGTTTTTAGTGTTTTAATATCATGGGTCAGATTTAGGTATGCAAGTAGTGGGTAAAAACATGGGCTTGCTTTACTTCTTTGTAGGAGATAATGGGCTTAGTTGATAGGTTTATTATGTTCACGTAGGTCGCATAATATCTGTATATATATTAGGGTTTTATCGATGAATGAAAGTTGTGAGTTCCATCAGAAAATCAAGTCCTCAGTTCTTTTGTTTTCACTTTGATTTTCGGAGCTTTACCAACAATTGGTATCAGAGCCCTAGGCTCATACCTGGTTTGTAGTACGAAAGAGAGCACTGTTTTGAGAGTCCTTTTCGAGTAAGAGAGCAGCCATTGGCTGTGGGCTGAAAAAGACGTAGAGGAGAGAGAATTCGCAGCAATGTGCTCAAGAAGGAGATTATTGGTGATCGACGCATGAGGAAAAAAAGGGAATTAGGTAGCCTAGCACCTCTAAAGGCCATACTTATTGTTGAAGAAAGAGAAGAAAACAAGACAAAATAAGTAAGCCAGGAAGGGTGTTGGCTGCTTTCGGTGCTGAATGGTAACAAAAGAGTATTGAGTGGCATTGGTATAGGGATCAAAAGAAAGTTACTAGCTGTAGCATGAAAACCAAATTAGGTCATAGCAAGATAATGCAAGAATAAGGCAAACAAGCTAGCAAGAAAGTAGCACGGTTTGGCACGAGTAGCAAGATTATTTTTGGCAATTGATAGGAAGCAAGAAGCATGTTTAAAGCAAGTTAACTAGCAAGATCAGCGAAAAAGAAAGTCGGGTTCAAATCTTTGAATCCTTAAAAAAGAAAGAAAGAAAAAAGAGGCGCCACAAAAAAGAAGAAAGAAGGAAATGTTGGAAATTTTTGTAGTGTGAATGGATACTAATTTAGTAAAATTATAATTACTAATTAAACTCTTCATATGGTAAATTAAAGATTAAACTCTTTGGTATAGTTTTTATGTCAATTTATTTGTTATTATTAGAGTTATGTCTCTTGTAAAATAACTAATGAAGTGAGATTTTTTACTAATTCTCAACTCTTGTAAAAATAGTAGGCTATGTGTCTCATTTTGTGATAAAGAAATGCTAGAAAAATACAAGAGAAGTAATACAAGAAAACACATGAATTCATGGAGAGTTCTTGTAAAGAAGAGATACTTGAATACCCATGTGTTGGGTACTTAGATAAGGTTTCTCTAATTTCATCTCCTTCATATCATTATTTTTCCACAAGTTCTAACACTATAATTTTATCCGGTGTAACTCGGGCGCGTGACCATTTTCGGCAGTACAGACTGCACCGGCTGTTGTACCCTGGGAGACAGACATGTTATCTTTAGTAGAGACGCGAAATCTGTTTTAAGGGAAGCGTGTTGAACACGTGCCTCAGCCACAACCGTCAACACTTGTTTTTTCATTTTGTAGGAAATTATTGTATAAGAAGATGTGGTTCAAGACCTCGTTGAAGTCCACGTAACAGACCATACAAGAAGACGCGGTTAAGGCTTTTGTTGAAGACAATGATTTGATTCGATTTATTTAAATATGTTGTATTTCATATTTAATTTTGTATCATTTGTACACGGTACGGGTACTACAATTTCTCAAAATTATGTAAAGAGAGTATCTTTACAAATTTTATTTATTTATATAATTTTTATTATAAAATTGTGACCCATGTCCTACAAACTTAAAACAGATTTCGTGAGATTGTTGATACAATTTTAAAACCTTATTTATAAGAATTTTGGGTTCACGAAAGGATTTATAATAAAAAAAATTTAGAGATTATGATCTTTATTTTTTTTTTTTTAAATATGTATGTAGTACAACTTGTTGTGTTTGGATTTATTGAGATTGAGGTATAATCTTAAATCCTATACCATGGTATAAAACGACTAGTTTGGTTCAATCGTTTGGTTTTGAAACGGTTATGAAATCATTAATTTTTTCTAACTTTTGTGTTAGAACGGGTTTGTTAGTGTAAACCATACGTTTTTAGTAAACGTTAAATTTCTCTAACTTGTGTGTTAGACCGGAATTATGGGCATAAACCATACGTTGTAAACGCTAAATTCTCTTGAGTAGAATTTTCATGTCTTTAAATAAGAGTTTTATGTTACTTGATTAGAGTTATTCTCTAATTAAGTTCTATTTAAAGTAGACTCCTCATCCACCCATGGATTTATATGAACAAATAAGCCTTATAATTCACGATCGTGTTAGAATTGGGTTTTTTTATACAACTGATATGTTTTATAACGATTTCTGTAATTGTTTATTTCTAACGATTTTGTTAGTCCATATTGGTATGATAATGGTTATTATAATCATTTATTTATATGTTAGAATATATTTATTGATAAGATTTATAACAATTTTTGTAATTGTTTATTTCAAACAAAAGTGTTAGAAACAGTTTATAAAAAAACAAATGATTTTTGTAATCATTTGTTTTCTAACATGCGTGTTAGAAACGGTTCATGAAAAGTGTTAGAAACAGTTTATAAAAAAATTGCAAATGGTTTTTTGTAATTATTTGTCTTCTAACATGCGTGTTAGAAGGGGTTCATGAAAAGTGTTTGTTTGGAAACAATTTTTAGTTGTTCATTTTTAAACATGTGTATTAGAAGTGACTTATTTATATGAACCATATATGTGTTTATAACAATTCGAATTAACATTTAGTGGACATGTTAATATTTCTAACTTGCGCGTTAGATTTTTTTTCATTTTAACATGATTCTTAAAAATAGTTAGAATATAAATGCTTTGAAATGTTTTATGTAAACATTTTATATAAGTAATTTGTCGTAGAATTGATTTTAGTGAATATAAACACATTAATGCTTTGCATGGTTTAGAAATAAAAAGTCATACATTGAACTTGATGTTTGATTGGCTTCAAGAATTAAATCACCATAAAGTGATGGTGTTGTTGTATAGGATTTATCACTAACTTTAATTTGTGATTTCTAAATCCAAATGGTCATATTTTATATATGTAATGACTTAAATTTTCTAATACGTGTGTTAGAAAATGTGTATCACAAATACAAGGTTAGAG
Source organism: Scalesia atractyloides (assembly GCA_947069175.1). Lineage (NCBI taxonomy): Eukaryota > Viridiplantae > Streptophyta > Magnoliopsida > Asterales > Asteraceae > Scalesia > Scalesia atractyloides. The sequence continues at coordinate 8,415 of CAMTDV010000337.1, forward strand.
ATTATTCATTATATAAGCCATAATGAATGAAAATATTTTATGTAAACATTTAAATGCCTTTGTGTGCATTAAAAAGGATGAGAAATGGTTGATATTATTAATATTGTATATTGCAAAACTAAGGAAATGTTTTAGAGTGATTTTTAAAACAAAGTTTTGCATAGTATTGATAATTCAAATGGTTCGCTACTCTTGCTAGAAGTAGCATATGGTGAACAAAGTAACAATCTCATTGATATTATTTTGTGGAATACGACTTGGTGTTGTTGTGAACAAATTTAGTTGTTCAAGTTCACTACTTAAAGTAGTCTTTGTAACAACTTGGTGTTGTTTTATGTAGAATTGTCCAAGTTTAAAGTTTCAAGATGAAATGAGAAACTTGTACTTACAAGTGCATGGAGTCTTATTGAGGGAGTATCTCAAGACATGTCATGTGACGATATCGTTAAGAAGATTTTGGTCAGATTATAAAGTGTTGAATATAAAAGCACTTTGATATTTGATGCCTTCAGATCGTCTATGCTACCGTTTAAATTTCAGAAGTGTTTGGCACTTATGATTTAGTTTCCAATGTATATTATTGTGTTGTGTTCAATATCTTTAGATAACACATGCAATTTTTAACAAAGAAAAAATCACTAATGTTTGTGACTTATAAATTATTTTTGTGGAAAGTAATTATAATGTCAACTATACATTGTTTAAAAGAATATGGCTTTAATAAATCTTGCGAGATTTATACGGAGATGCGTCTACAACTTGAATATGGAAATTTTACCTTCGTTTGGGAGAGCATCCTAAATATAACATATCTCCTAATGAATAACAATAGATGTGTGCAAATCACTTATGACAAAATTATGAATGCCATGTTGTTGTGTGTGGATCTACTTGACTCTGTCTTCCACATAATAGTGATTGTAAACGAAGAACATGTTGTTGGCCATGAGTGTGTTCACCAAGTGACTTGGATTATGACTTATGTTTAAGTACTTATGAGTCAATGGTAAAGCGTTGGAGATCAAAGGTAAACAAGTTATGTTGCTTAATTGAATGATAAAATTTTACGATGTGCTATATACAATAATTTGTGAGACCTTCCTAAATATTGATGTTTCAGGATTATGAATAACTCTCATTATTTTGTCTTAACAAGGGATGAATGTTGCAAAGTGATATTATGATATCCTTGGGGCTGTGAAGACTCAGAATGATGCATCTTCTGTTCACATGCTAAAGTATTGTAGTCTAAAGCATGCTAGACTAGTACTTGGTTAATTATGGGTCTTGACGAAGACTGATTAACTCTAAACATTCAAATGTGTATGAACACAAAAAGAATTTGTGTATAGACAAAGTTGAGGGAGAATTCGTTCATTATAAGGAAAAGACATGTAACTTTTGAAGATTTTGTTCGAAATAATGAGGTTGTCTAGGCTTATTCTAGATGTTGAATTAGAATTATTCTAAGTTGGTGACAAACTTATGACAATGACATGTGTTGCTTTGGTCAGCTCGGAAGCTTATGTAAGCTAATGCAATATGATTAAATTCACTGATACAATGAAGTTGATCTTCTTCGATCATATGTGTATAAAGGTCGTCATAAGTGAAGTTACGGAAATGTTAATCAAATGGCAAGTAATGTGGGGGAGGATCCACTTAAAAACGACAACCCTATAAGGTATGTAGAAATGGTTTTCGTTACTCCATCTGGATGTTATCCAATAACACTTAAATGTAGGGGTGTCTTGCATTTGTACCATAATATTTTGGCAATAAGGATTTTGTAATCTAATCTAACATTGCAAACAGACGACTAAGTGGAAGACACAAAGGTCATAGTGCATAATGGAGATGTTTTTGCCTTAAGTTATAAATGTATCATTCTAAGACAAATATTATAACCAGATTCAGGTGGCCACTGACGTTACAGTCTTAGAAATTAACAATAGGTAATGTTAACTTTCAAGTTATGAACACGTCATGACAATTGATCTCAACTGCAAAGTTATCTTCAGTGACTTGTCAATGACAAAGACAATGTTATGGATCCAACAACCCGAGGATTTATTAGAGATCAAGTTGTGGAATGAGACTAAAGGCCATAGAAAAAGGTGTGTGTGAAGGAAACCTAACTTAGTTGACTGGAGATACCAAGATCTAAGTTCAATAGGACAACGAATTCATATGCCTAAGGGTGGTCACTATGGGGGCATAGCTGATATGCATAAGCTAGTATATATGGTTAAATATACCCCCTAAACGATAAAAGGGTGTTTAAATACGTCATAGTTCATTCCTATGGAATCCAGTGACAAATTGTGAGGCTAAGCATATTATGTGGTAAATGATTTTGCGTCATCATGGTAACCATGATGCTTTTAATGATTTAAGGAGAATCACCTATGTTAGAGAGAAGTGGGGTCGCTTCAAATGGAATTGGGTGCACAATTCCTAGAGCTCTCGCAGAACTAGGAAAGTGTTCCACGACCATTATTGGACACAACTATGACGGGATGACTCGGCTAAGGAGAGTGTTGTGTGAAGTGTATTGTCGTCTACAAAAATGAGGGTTTGTCAAGGACATCGCGTTTACAAACCGCTAGAAGACTAAGTATGCTTCACAACAGAAAGTTTAAAGGGAACACCTACTTATCCGGCAATACTCAACTATCAAGGTTCCATTGAAAATTTTATGTGTTTTGAACGATCTCCATTCATGTGGGGATTGTTGGAAATTTTTGTAGTGTGAATGGATATTAATTTAGTGAAATTATAATTTAGTAAAATTATAATTACTAATTAAACTCTTTATATGGTGAATTAAAGATTAAACTCTTGGGTATAGTTTTCATGTAAATTTATTTGTTATTATTAGAGTTTATGTCTCTAATAAAATAACTAATTAAGTGAGACTTTTCACTTATTCTCAACTCTTGTAAAAATAGTAGGCTATGTGCCTCATTTTGTGATAGAGAAATGCTAGAAAAATACAAGAGAAGTAATACAAGAAAACACATGAATTCATAGAGAGTTCTTGTAAAGAAGAGATACTTGAATACCCATGTGTTGGGTACTTAGGGAGACAAGTTTTCTCTACTCAATTTCATCTCTTCATATCATTATTTTTCCACAAGTTCTAACACTATAATTTTATCCGGTATAACCTCGGGCGCGTGGCCATTTTCGGCAGTACATACTGCTCCGGCTATTGTACCCAGGTGGAACAGATGCGTTATCTTTAGTAGAGATGCGAAATCTGTTTTAAGGGAAGCATGTTGAACACGTGTGTAACATCCGTCAAAAATGGATTTTACCAAACCCGCTCCGTTGATTATCCGAACAATCAGTTTAAAATTTCGTGGCGTATTTAATGCCCAAATTAATTTTAAACGATACATAATTAATTATTATATTGGAATATATAATTTGTTTTTGAAAAATTGTTAAAAATAATGAAATAAAAGTAAAATGGTTGTGCCGGGTTTCGAACCCGGGTCAGTCAACCGGTTCAGCAAAGTCTTCTCGCACATACACTCAACCACTGCGCCACTAGTGTTCTTTGTTAATTATTAGAATCAATTAATTCATATCATGATTCTCGAATTCAAAACCGGCGCCCAAATTGCAGTCGTCGGAAATCCCGGCGATCTCGCGAGATTGGACGGTTTCTTCAAGTCTTAACGTAAACATTTAAACCCACATCGGTTATAACCGACGCCTGAGTCCGCGACACAAGCTATAACCGTCGGAGAATTTCTAACCGACGAATCAAGTCGGAAATCGGACCAAATTCATCGATGACCTGCCTTATAAATACCCCCTCAAACCTCTGCAAGCTTTTTCGCTCAAAACCGCACCTTTACCCGACGTAATTTCACTCGCCGGAAAACTTCTGCACATCGCCGGAAAACCGAACCCTTCACTTCTGAGCCTTACTGAACCCCCTGAGCTTACACCGAAGTCACCCACATCCTTTTCAAGCTTGCTGAAGACTCTCTGCCGCAAGACACACGACGCCGGAATCTTTTGCTGTCACCGGAGTTCTGCCGGAGAAATAGAGAACTCTAGTCGGTATACCTTACGCTTAAATCTTTCATTCTTCTTACATATCACATCTGTAATTAACCTCAAAACACTAAAGAACACGACTAAAACATCGAACCAGTCGGACTTCCGATTCTGGTTAAATTCAACGAAGAAGACGAAGTTCCAGTTGTGTATAAGTATAACTAAAATCAAGTTATAACTCGGTTAGACACACAGTCCAGCGGTGGACTGTGTGCACAATAAACACGTAAACTTCTCGAGTTCGAATATTGTCCCACGCATGCTGCCTTAATAAAAATGTCTTTTTTTTTGTTAACCGAACCGGAGTCACCGCTGTTACAGGTTAAGTTTATTAATAACCGGAATAATAACCAAGTTAGACACACAGTCCAGTGGTGGACTGTGTGAACGTTTAAACACACGTCACGAGTTCGAGTCCGGTCTACTGCACCGATTCGGACAATTATCTAACTTTTTAAAATAAGACAGAAATGGAAATGTTTAGTTTGTATATAAGTATAATAAAAATCGGTTTATATAACAAGTTAAACACACAGTCCAGCGGTGGACTGTGTGTTAACTCAACCCACAGGTCCCGGGTTCGAGACCTGTGGAGCGCACCGAGTCACTGATTAAAATCTTTTTAAAAACAAGCTGATTTTCGGATTAATCTAATTAATATATAAATATAATTAAAAACAGAAATATTTCGGGTTAGACACGTAGCTCAGTTGGTAGAGCTGCGTGCACGCGTACGGGAGGTCTCGGGTTCGAGCCTCACTCAGCGCACACTTACACACATACGAACCGGTCAAACAGTCAAGGTCAATGGTCAACGGTCAAAAAAGTCAATTTTTTTATTATTTTTATTTATTTATTTTAATTAAAAATCAATTAAAAATACTTAAAAATAACATTTTTAAGGTTAGAAAATAGCCTTAAACTCACAAAAATACACCCAACAATCCTACTAAAATGGATTAATAAAATCCGTTTACTTACCGAACCATAATGCTATTTATCTAGGTTAATTTCACTCGTGGTTAAAACCACTTCGCGTGCATTCAACATCATCAACCGAACGCACCCACTGTGAGTGAATCTTACAACTCCCCCTTTTTAATTACACGTTTTGGGGTGTGTCATGTGTCACAAAATAATTAACTCGTTTATTTAAACTGGTGCCATACCATATCGTGATCTAAACTTAGATTGTTTATATTGTTGTGATTATGTATTTCATTTTTGTCAACTTATATGAAATTCATTCATTAAGCCTATCAGTTCCTCGTGGGAGACGAGTTGAGCAACGCGTGCCTCAAAATAAATCCATTATTGTTCATGTGTGTATTATTGAGTTTATATTGTTTGTAGTTATGTATTTCATATTGTCAAGTTTATGCAATTCATTCATTAGGCCCATCAGTTCCTCGTGAGAGACGAGTTAAGCAACGCGTGCCTCTAAACGATCCATTATTGTTCATGTGTGTATTGTTTAATATTAAATTGATTGGTGAATAAGTTTACATCTATTTTTACTCATGTGTGGTTGTGCACTTATTTTATAATCAATTAAATAAACTTGTTCAAATGTTTTCCATAGGATTCACTCGCCAACTTTTTGTTGATCCAAAAACCCTTTTTACACATGATACAGGCGAACAGGATGAAGCAAGGAAAACATAGGAAATGCCTTAGAAGAAAACAAATAAGCTTAGATTGATGTTAGGTCATGATGTAATTATGATTGTAAATTCCCTATTAAATTGTATTAATGAATATGAAACGTATAATAAATGTCATGAGCTTTGATGATAACCCAATCATGCCCCGGTCACCTTTTCCGCTGCGGGTCGGGGTGTGACAGATTGGTATCAGAGCCATGACTATAGGGATATAGGATAGGTTATTAGACCCTTAGAGCCTATACTATAGTCTGCCTAAATTTTAATTGATTAGGTGGTTACATACAAACTTATGATATTTATTTGTTTCATATTTGTTTATATTTACAGTCAAACATACATACTTACATACACATTCATTATACATATATCAATGTTCATATATTCAATTCATCTTCATTCTTTTGTTATTCAAAGATTTTGTTGCAATTTTCAAATCTCATCAAAGTAAGTTCTGCGACGGGCATGTAGTAACTGGAAGGGTACAAGTACCGGTAGTCGGAACGTCCTGTCTAGGTTGGCATTCGTATAAATCCAATATAACGGACCAGTTTGCCTACCTGGGGACTAACGATGAGAGTACGAAGGACCTATTAGGCCAAAGCATGCCACACCAAACGTCGTTCGAACTAACCCCACTTTGAGGTGTCACCGTGTTTACACCTGGACACATTCCGAATCTCACACGTTGTATACATATTTCTCGATTTTCTCCGGGTTTTAGTGTACGCAACCAGGCTAACACATGCGAACCATATGAAAAACCCGGTATTCATGGGGGCCCACATGATTACGAAGGTGAAGTATGGCGGCATGTAGGGCCTAATGGCGAGCAAAGCCCAAGACATCCTATGGATGTAGTAGATTTATTTTTCTATAATTATTTTATGAATGTTCATTCCTAGTGCGACCCATGATCCCAAAAGCATCCAACTCATACTCTTGACATGTATTCCTTGTAGATGTCTTCTAGCCTCGCCCGTAGGAAGATGAGAGCAGGAAAAGCCCGCGAGCGCATGGCTGCCCTAATCGCTCAACAAATGGCTGCCGTAATACCCAACATTGTAATCCAAGTCCAACAAGCACTTACCTCTAATCCTGTCAATCAAGAAAATCAAAACGTTATCAACTCTTCCCCAAATACCACTAAATGCACCTACAAGCATTTCAAATCATGCGACCCTCCAAAATACAAAGGGACTGAAGGTGTCACTGCTCTCCTCCATTGGTTTGAAGAAATGGAGAACACTTTTCTAAATTGCAATTGCCCCGATGATCGCAAAGTGCGTTATGCTACTGGTCGTTTATATGGAATAGCACTTACTTGGTGGAATACAGAGAAGGCCAAACGAGGCGTCGACGATGCTATGACTTTAGCTTGGGATGAATTGAAGGAAATCATGACCAGACGACTTTGCCCAAGGAGCGAAATCAAGAAATTAGAAGATGAATTTTATTCGTTGAAGCAAAAGGAAGGAGACCACACCACATACAACAAAAGATTCCTCGAGTTACATCAGATGGTTCCCAACATGTTCACTCCTCTCTACCGTTTGATCGAGCACTACATTCGTGGTCTTCCGTCAAAGATTCAAGACTCTGTAATAAGTACCACGCCTGCAACTTTGGAAGCAGCAATGGAGCTAGCAACAGAGCTCACCGAGAACCGAATCCGGAACAAAGACTTCAAGGAGGAGAAGAAGAAGGATAAAGCATCGACTGAAACCTCCGACTACACCCAAACCGAATCCCCTTCTCCACCCACTTTTAAGAGAAAAAGAGATGGGCAACTTTTCGCTGCTATCCAACGGAATCAACCAATTTCACACGCCATACCCATCCAAGCTATCCCAATCACTCAAGTGGCACCCAACTCAACCTACCCAAATAAGAAACCATATCTTGGACCTCACCCTCAATGCAACAACTGTTTTTATCACCATCCCCTTACCTTACCTTGTCGACTATGTGCAACTTGTGGACGCTATGGTCATTTGAGCAAGGTTTGCCGCACCTTTCAAAATCAAATCTCTTCCCTACTCAAAACATGGCCCAAACCTATCAACAACCCCAATACCCCATGTTCCCATATGTTCGAGCTTGTTTCAATTGTGGCGACCCTACCCACTTTAGAAACACGTGCCCTCGATTGGTTAACATCGTAAACGCTCAAGCCCAATCAAACCCAGTTAACCAAGTAAACCAAGAAAACCCAACCGCTAGGCCACCAGCAAGAGGAAGAGTTTTCAACATCAACGCCAATCCTGTCGAAGATAATGACGACCCAAACGAAGATACCCAACTAGTCCTCTTCACCGAAAATCCAGATTCAACTCCAATCGTTTAGTTTTATGTTTTTCTTTATCACATAGAACCAATCCTAACTTAAGGATAAAGCCAATGAGAATTTGACAAGAATATGGTGGATACGCCGCTGGTACTTCCTATATATAAGTATTCTTGTCAAAGGATCAGAAGCATTATCTGGCGGTTATGAGAGGTTCCATGTGTAAACTGTTTGAGTAATTATTGTTTATTATTTTCAGTACATGCAATTTCATAGGCCGGCGCTCCCCATTACATTATGAGCGTTGAGCATGTTCCCCATTTCATTATGAGGTTGAACCTGGCGTGCCCACATACGATCGGCTCCGTTTGATTGAGCCTTGATCGCACAGACATTTTTCATTTTCAGTACATGCAATACGATCGGCTCCGTTTGATTGAGCCTTGATCGCACAGACATTTTCATTATCAGTATCTTGTGGTTGTAGTGTTTGTTGTAAAGTCACATAGAACTAATCATAACTTGCGGATAAAGTCAATGAGAATTTGACAAGAATATGGTGGATACGCCGCTGGTACTTCCTATATATAAGTATTCTTGTCAAATGATCGGAGGCATTATCAGGCGGTTATGAGAGGTTCCATGTATAGGCTGTTTGTGTGATTGTTGTTTAGATTAAGTTTATTATTTTCAGTACATGCAATACGATCGGATCCGTTTGATTGAGCCTTAATCGCACAGACATTTTCATTTTCAGTACATGCAATACGATCGGCTCCGTTTGATTGAGCCTTGATCGCACAGACATTTTCATTATCAGTATTTTGTGGTTGTTGTGTTTGTAGTAGAGTCACATAGAACTAATCATAACTTGTGGATAAAGTCAATGAAAATTTGACAAGAATATGGTGAATACGCCGCTGGTACTTCCTATATATAAGTATTCTTGTCAAATGATCGGAGGCATTATCAGGCGGTTATGAGAGGTTCCATGTATAGGCTGTTTGTGTGATTGTTGTTTAGATTAAGTTTATTATTTTCAGTACATGCAATACGATCGGCTCCGCTTGATTGAGCCTTGATCGCACAAACATTTTCATTTTCAGTACATGCAATACGATCGGCTCCGTTTGATTGAGCCTTGATCGCACAGACATTTTTCATTTTCAGTATTTTTGTGTTTGTTGTATTGGTTGTAGAGTCACATAGGACTAATCATAATTCACTGATAAAACCAATGGGAATTTGACAAGAATATGGTGGTTACGCCGCTGGTACTTCCTATATATAAGTATTCTTGTCAAAGGATCAGAGGCATTGTCAGACGGTTATGAGAAGTTCTATGTAGGATTTAGTAGTTTCTTGGTAACTAAACATAACTTGCGGATAAAACCAACGAAAATTTGACAAGAATATGGTGGATACACCGCTGGTACTTCCTATATATAAGTATTCTTGCCAAAGGATCAGAGGCATTATCAGGCGGTTATGAGAAGTTCCATGTAGGATTTAGTATTGCCATGGGTTAAAATTTGTGTTACATTTATATCATCTCGCTATTTAAAGAAATTGGATTGTGTTCCATTTCTACATAAACTAACCTCTCCATCATAACAAACGAGAGAGGAACTGTCACCATTCAAACATATATGCTATCAGAATGTGGATTCAAATATTAGTTGTCGTGTTTATTTATGTTCTATAGTCATAGATCCAATCATAACTTACTGATAAAACCAATGAAAATTTGACAAGAATATGATGGATACGCCGCTGGTACTTCCTATATATAAGTATTCTTGTCAAAGGATCAGAGGTATTGTTAGATGGTTATGAGAAGTTCCATGTAGGTTGTATTATTAGAAGTTTTGCCTTAGGATATAACCATATCCTTCCAAACATATCCAAACTCTTATGCATGATATCATATTTAGCGAATTAATTCTGCTTATCAATACTTTTACAGTAGGCAACAAAAAAACGATTCCTGTAATAGGGTACTTAACCCTTACAAGGGACGTTACCCGCCTCAAACAAAATTTAAACTCTTACTTTTCTTCTAAGTATGTAGCTGTCAAACTAAACACCATCATTCTTTTAGTCAAATATATCACTATTTAAATTTCGGGACGAAATTTCTAAAAAGTAGGGGATACTGTAACATCCGTCAAAAACGGATTTTACCAAACCCGCTCCGTTTATTAACCGAACAATCAGTTTAAAATTTCGTGGCGTATTTAATGCCCAAATTAATTTTAAACGATACATAATTAATTATTATATTGGAATATATAATTTGTTTTTGAAAAATTGTTAAAAATAATGAAATAAAAATAAAATGGTTGTGCCGGGTTTCGAACCCGGGTCAGTCAACCGGTTCAGCAAAGTCTTATCGCACACACACTCAACCACTGCGCCACTAGTGTTCTTTGTTAATTATTAGAATCAATTAATTCATATCATGATTCTCGAATTCAAAACCGGCGCCCAAATTGCAGTCGTCGGAAATCCCGGCGATCTCGCGAGATTGGACGGTTTCTTCAAGTCTTAACGTAAACATTTAAACCCACATCGGTTATAACCGACGCCTGAGTCCGCGACACAAGCTATAACCGTCGGAGAATTTCTAACCGACGAATCAAGTCGGAAATCGGACCAAATTCATCGATGACCTGCCTTATAAATACCCCCTCAAACCTCTGCAAGCTTTTTCGCTCAAAACCGCACCTTTACCCGACGTAATTTCACTCGCCGGAAAACTTCTGCACATCGCCGGAAAACCGAACCCTTCACTTCTGAGCCTTACTGAACCCCCTGAGCTTACACCGAAGTCACCCACATCCTTTTCAAGCTTGCTGAAGACTCTCTGCCGCAAGACACACGACGCCGGAATCTTTTGCTGTCACCGGAGTTCTGCCGGAGAAACAGAGAACTCTAGTCGGTATACCTTACGCTTAACTCTTTCATTCTTTTTACATATCACATCTGTAATTAACCTCAAAACACTAAAGAACACGATTAAAACATCGAACCAGTCGGACTTCCGATTCTGGTTAAATTCAACGAAGAAGACGAAGTTCCAGTTGTGTATAAGTATAATTAAAATCAAGTTATAACTCGGTTAGACACACAGTCCAGCGGTGGAGTGTGTGCACAATAAACACGTAAACGTCTCGAGTTCGAATCTTGTCCCACGCATGCTGCCTTAATAAAAATGTCTTTTTTTTTGTTAACCGAACCGGAGTCACCGCTGTTACAGGTTAAGTTTATTAATAACCGGAATAATAACCAAGTTAGACACACAGTCCAGTGGTGGACTGTGTGAACGTTTAAACACACATCACGAGTTCGAGTCCGGTCTACTGCACCGATTCGGACAATTATCTAACTTTTTAAAATAAGACAGAAATGGAAATGTTTAGTTTGTATATAAGTATAATAAAAATCGGTTTGTATAACAAGTTAAACACACAGTCCAGCGGTGGACTGTGTGTTAACTCAACCCACAGGTCCCGGGTTCGAGACCTGTGGAGCGCACCGAGTCACTGATTAAAATCTTTTTAGAAATAAGCTGATTTTCGGATTAATCTAATTAATATATAAATATAATTAAAAACAGAAATATTTCGGGTTAGACACGTAACTCAGTTGGTAGAGCTGCGTGCACGCGTACGGGAGGTCTCGGGTTCGAGCCTCACTCAGCGCACACTTACACACATACGAACCGGTCAAACAGTCAAGGTCAATGGTCAACGGTCAACGGTCAAAAAAGTCAATTTTTTTATTATTTTTATTTATTTATTTTAATTAAAAATCAATTAAAAATACTTAAAAATAACATTTTTAAGGTTAGAAAATAGCCTTAAACTCACAAAAATACACTCAACAATCCTACTAAAATGGATTAATAAAATCCGTTTACTTACCGAACCATAATGCTATTTATCTAGGTTAATTTCACTCGTGGTTAAAACCACTTCGCGTGCATTCAACATCATCAACCGAACGCACCCACTGTGAGTGAATCTTACAACTCCCCCTTTTTAATTACACGTTTTGGGGTGTGTCATGTGTCACAAAATAATTAACTCGTTTATTTAAACTTGTGCCAACCATATCGTGATCTAAACTTAGATTGTTTATATTGTTGTGATTATGTATTTCATTTTTGTCAACTTATATGAAATTCATTCATTAAGCCTATCAGTTCCTCGTGGGAGACGAGTTGAGCAACGCGTGCCTCAAAACAAATCCATTATTGTTCATGTGTGTATTATTGAGTTTATATTGTTTGTAGTTATGTATTTCATATTTTCAAGTTTATGCAATTCATTCATTAGGCCCATCAGTTCCTCGTGAGAGACGAGTTGAGCAACGCGTGCCTCTAAATGATCCATTATTGTTCATGTGTGTATTGTTTAATATTAAATTGATTGGTGAATAAGTTTACATCTATTTTTACTCATGTGTGGTTGTGCACTTATTTTATAATCAATTAAATAAACTTGTTCAAATGTTTTCCATAGGATTCACTCGCCAACTTTTTGTTGATCCAAAAACCCTTTTTACACATGATACAGGCGAACAGGATGAAGCAAGGAAAACATAGGAAATGCCTTAGAAGAAAACAAAGAAGCTTAGATTGATGTTAGGTCATGATGTAATTATGATTGTAAATTCCCTATTAAATTGTATTAATGAATATGAAACGTATAATAAATGTCATGAGCTTTGATGATAACCCAATCATGCCCCGGTCACCTTTTCCGCTGCGGGTCGGGGTGTGACAACGTGCCTCAGCCACAACCGTCAACACTTGTTTTGTTCATTTTGTAGGAAATAATTGTATAAGAAGATGTGGTTCAAGACCTCGTTGAAGCCCACGCAACGGACCATACAAGAAGACGCGGTTAAGGCTCTTGTTGAAGACAACGATTTGAATCGATTTATTTAAATATGTTGTATTTTATATTTAGTTTTGTATGATTTGTACACGGTACGTGTACTACAATTTCCCAAAATTATGTAAATAGAGTATCTTTACAAATTTTATATTTATTTATATAATTTTTATTATAAAATTGTGACCCATGTCCTACAGGAAAGAGGCCCGCATCGCTTAGCAAGAAAGAAAGCAGGCCTCATAAGAAAGAAAGAAAGAAAGAAAGAAAAAGACAGATGTCACAAGAAAGAAAGAGCAAGCACCGACAAGAAAGAATGGGTGTCGATCAGAAAGAAAGAAGGAAATCGACAATCGAAAGAAAGAAAGTATAGAACCTTAGCGGTTCGTATAGCAAGAGCAAAGCCGAACCTTCGTGGTTCGAATAGCAAGTTTAGCAAGAAACCCGATTACGGTTACAACAAGAAAGGCAAGAATGAACGCTAGCACGGAAGAAGAAAGTAAGAAAAACCGACATCAAGATTAAGGGGGGGGGGGTGAATGTAAGTTAATCTTGATGGGTTTTAAACTGGGTCACTGGATTCGGGTCCAAAAGTTAGAACCGATCAGCAAATGTTAATATTTGGTCACATGTTTTTAGTGTTTTAATTAGATCATGGGTCAGATTTAGGTATGCATGTAGTGGGTAAAAACATGGGCTTGTTTTACTCTTTTGTAGGAGATAATGGGCTTAGTTGGTAGGTTTATTATGTTCACGTGCGTCGCATAATATCTGTATATATTAGGGTTTTATCAATGACTGAAAGTTGTGAGTTCCATCAGAAAATTAAGTCCTTTGTTCTTTTGTTTTCACTTTGATTTTCGGAGCTTTACCAACATAGTTTTCTCAAATATTGTTCCTTTACCTATAGCAACATTTCATAAATAATAATTGCAATTATGGATATTTCAATATTAACAAAGTATTCATCATCAGACATGAACAATTGCTAGGGATTCATTCAATCTGGCAAAACATGATGCATCGAGTAAATAACATATAAAATTTCCAACGGAAAACTAACAGAAGAAGGAGCATATTACCAGAACGATCACACACCATTGGGGAATGTTGAATATTGCAGAAAATTTAAATGCAACGTTGTGAAGTTTGACGAAAAATGATATCGGTTTGAATGTATCAAGTGAACCAATGGACTCTAAGTTGATTTTGATTGCGGATTTAGGATGCTAATGCAATGTACGAATGATCAGATGGTCATTAAGGTTTACCTCAATCGGGAATGTGATGTTCCTACAAGAATGAGTTCTTCTAACGAGCTAAGATCACTACACACTACACAGAACACTAGATTATACCAAAAACCCTTACAAAGAAGTCATGGACAAGGATATTGGTTTAGAATATGATTCTTAACATATGTGAATGACTAAAAAGTTGGAAGTGAATCATAGCATTTATGTGACCTACTACGAACAAAGAACACTAGCCTTCAAGCTTAGATGGAAAACAAGGAGCTTGAGCCTTCAAGGACCATCTAGAGCATACGAGGACACTTCGGTTTTTGCTCTCAAAATCGTTTAGCGTATACAAAGTGGGAGAATTGATGGTTCCGTATGTTTTTTATGATTCATAAGATCCAAAATCTTAGAAATTCTATTTTAGTCACTGGACTTGTATCTTTGCCATGATTACAATTTCATTCCCTAGGCATTTCCAAAGTCAGTTTCAGAACGTCGAGTACAACATGTCGACAATGATTATGTACCATTGCATGTGTACGAAGTCTTTATACAGGGTGTTACAAGTTGAATTGCAATATTTGCCAAATTATGGGATAACTTAGACAAATATGGAAATAACTAGACTATCAACTCAAGGTTTGACCATAAATACTCAAATGTGTTAGCCTATTAGAATGATTTGTGTTTAGATCATAGGTTGTTCAAAACACTTGAGTTTAATGTGTATAATTTTGATGTTATTTTATTTTTTAGGGTATGTAACCCTTCCTTTATTCATAAAGCATTTTCTTTTTTTTCGCTAAGCTTGTATAAATGTAAACCACACAAGATTGAAACTAGAGCCTATGTGGAGAACAAAATCACATGTGCTTGTTGTGGTTCATCTTGACTTTTTAGTAAAGAAATTTGTCTTTGTAACTAACAAATGTTTACTCTATTTAGAATCTCACATTTTGATTTAATGGAATGCAAAACAAGTTTTAAAAAAATGTATAAAAGTCTTCGGCTGTGTATAGAATATACAAGTCTTTCACCTCTCACTACCCTTGGTTTCTCCCCCCATCCTTGGCGCACGTTCTTTTCCCTTTTTTCATTCTTGATTTCAGATGACCCAAATTTCCTTTAATTAATTGAGTATTTACACTTTATGTTTTTTTATAACCAACGACAACTTTTTATTCTTCAATCAAAACAAAGTCCATAACACAGCAAGATGCTAGCTAGGACATATTACACAATCAAAAGAAAAAGAATGTGTCACACTTACACTTTATGTCACTTGACATTTCTTCTTAACCAAGTAAAACCTGATTATTTCTGATCATTTTATCATTTTATTTACAACATATTTCCCATACTTATGACCTTTATAAACGACCAAATCTTTACATATTTTACAATGACATAATTCTTTAACAGTGTATGAAAAATCACACGACCTTATGGCATAAATGGGTGGATTTGAAAAGACTCATGCATAAGATATTTGTAGAGGTCATACGTAAAGTTATGTATTATACTCATTCCCTTTGCCTTCGTCCTTTACTATCATCTCAACGCTACATTATCATCCCTTATGCTATATCCATCCTCATCTTTCATCCTTTTTTCCGTATTTATTTTAATATTAAATAGAGAGAGGGGGAGAGTGAGAGCGAGAGATAGAGAAAGTTGGAGAAAGAAGAGAGAGAAATGGTTAAGGGTGAACAGAGTGCAACTCCTATTCATCACGAAATTGGAAAGGGAAAAGGGAGGGGGTGCGGTGTTGCCGCCCATCCTACGATGATGTGGCAGCCTCCCAAAGCTCATCCTCAACCTCCAGCCTAAGAGATATGCAAAATTACGGGGAGAGGGAGACGCATAATACGGTTGTGAGATAGCGGATTAAGGTAAACTACCAATAATATTCTTTTCTTAAATATATATTTTTTTGCTGGTGTATCATTTATAAAGATTTACAATGGTATATGCGGTTCTTATGGGTTATTTTTTATTTTTAGCATAGGAAGGATTATTTGAGTCCATTAAAACAACAGTTTTGAAAGCAATATATATCAATTGGATGTACCATTGTAATAGGCTTAACGGACCATTCTAATAGGGGAAGGGTACTTGGATAATCAAAATTTGTTATAATTGTATTTGATGATTGGTCCAGAATCCTTCTTACCTTCTTTATCAAGAAAATTACTTTTTATTTTATCTGTTCTATATACTTATATGGTAAGCTAAATCCAATAAGTTGTGCTTTCAAAGGATAGGAAAGAATATGAACATGACCTGTGTACAAACATGAGTTGTAGGCGAGGAGCAATTGCATCCCCTTAGTACACAAATTTTTGTAGCAATTTACCTAAGTTAGATGCACCATTATGATTGGTTAGACGAACTTATGGCTGGGTAGCTACGTAACAAAGTTAGGCACACCACATTAAATACTTAGACACACTATTTTAATAGAGTTACATACCCCATTGTAACATGTTTGGACACACCATTATCAACAAAATACAAGAAATGCGTTCCTTTTATTAATAGTAACAATGTTATAGTCAATTAAGTATAATTAAATTCTCGATTTTTGTGGTATAAAGTATTTTAGAATAACATATATAGAAGTTTGAAAATTTAAATAGAACTTGATTTAAATGAAAAAATCAGCAAAGACACTTGCATTCCATTTTTATTCAACATACTTACAAATTTAATTATTGCTAAATTTAATTATTGCTAAGTTGTGATTGTGCTATTCTTAACCACTAAATGATTTCATTAATGGTCTATATTCTTTTATTAATTTTTATGAAATTTAGTTTTATTTAATCTTTCTTATGTGTGTGGGTCTATATATATAATGTGTGTTTGTGAGGTTTATTGGGGAATATTAAAAAAGTGGGGAACAGTAGAGAATCGACTCAAACAAACTCCGATTAGACTTATTCCAACGGCGTTGAAACCGGTTACTAGAACCCTAATTAGGATCTCTTAATCCTAAATCCTAAATCCTAAACCCTAAATATTAGGTTTGGCTTTTAGGGTCTTATATTAGGGGTTTGATTTATGATTAATCATTAGTATTTATGGTTTTAGCTTTAGGGTTATTATTTTATAGTTTAACTTAGGTTTTAGTCTTATTTTTTAGCTTTAGAGCGCAGGTTTAGTGTTTAGGGTTTAGGATTTTGGGTTTAGGAGATCATAGCTAAGGTTCGACGAGCCGATTCTAATGCCGCTAGAATGTGTCCAATCGGAGTTCGTTTAACACCCCACCCATATATTCTACTAAAACGTTTATGTCTTAAAAAGTGGAAGACATTCAGGATCGTTGATAGTGTAATCAATTGCTAAGATTGAGGGTGGAATAAGCTAAAGTGTAATAGTCACTATTGTTCAGTTAGGCTTGATGGGTGTGGTATAAAGCCTCTAGGGGCTTTATCATATCAAATCAACACCATGTTACATAAGGAGCTTTAAAATCTCTCTCTTTAAATTGCATGTAATGGTTTAAAGCCCTTATTATTATTACATAATTATTATTTTTTTATTTATATTTTGTATTACTTTAATTTATATGCCAATTTTATTTAAAACAAAATTAAAAAAAACATAATTTCAAGAAAATAAATAAAAGATTACAAACTACTTAAATAATAAAAAAAACAACAAAGTTACTTAAAAAAATAATCTACTTGAAGATAAAAAAAGCAACTACATATATTTGGCTCAGAGTTTTGTCTTACGAGCCACTAAAATAACTCGGTCCTTCTCAGGTAGGTTGGAAAAGTCTTTCTCAAGAAACTTCATATCTTTCTCGAATAATTTCTCCATTCTAAGTTCATGCTCCTTTTCCTTGATTGAGAGATGCCAATGTAGTCTATCGTCGAACTCGTCCAACCATGATGTGCCATCCGATTGCGTTGAAGAGGATGTGTCTCATGCTCGTGCAGCTGCCTTACTTCTATCCCTACCCTTTGGTCTTGGCAACTCTTGCAGTTACTCAAAATTCAATTCATCAAACTCGTCGGTTAAGTTAATAGTAGTACGAGCATCAGACTCGGATGGTTTGCTAGTCGTTGTTGATTTGGACCGTTTTGAGCTATGGGCCGTTGGGTCAAACGGTGGTATAAGATGCCACTTTGGATATTTGCGTAGAAGCTACCATGAACATAACATCGTAAACGCATGGCCATAATACATTCTATATTCGTGGTGGGTAGCGGCCATAAGGTCTACGTCGCTTGAACCACTTCTTCTTGTGTGATTGTTGACGAGGCTATTGTGTATGTTGTTGAAGTTGTTAATCTTGGTGCGCATTGCGGTCCACTTGCCCGAAAACGAGTCGTTCAAACGATATTCACCAGACCCATTACGGCGGAAAACTTTTCACGTATACGCCTCCAAAATGCGGAAGCGTCCCGTATAATTTAAACAAAAAAATTAGTAGCAACAAAATAAAAATAAATATATATTTCTAAAAAAGTTAATGGAGAAAAAAATTACAAATAATCGGATTCTCCACACGTCGAGCCATGCTTGTGACAATTCAAGTTCTTTGGTAGGCGTCCACCTCTCGATCGTTTTAGGAGCACGTTCTTCATTCCCGCCCTTCTTACGGTGCCTTCTAAATCGTCCACATTTTGAGGAAGTGGGCTGGGTTTCGGTTATGTTTTGGGTTTGTAGTATGTTTTGGGTTTCAGAGACGTTTTGAGTTTGGGGAAAATGGCGGTGCGGAATAGTATCCAAAAAAGGGAAGCGGTGGTGCATTGTCGAATGAGGGGAGGTCGGGGTGGTAGGTGGCATCGGATAATACCCAACCTCACCCGTTCACGGCTCTCTTTGGTATCGTTCTTTTTGCTCGTTCTTTTCTAAAGTTTATTGTTGGGAAACATTGCGTAAGTATGATAAAGTTTATAAAATTTATAGATGGAGAATAGATGGAAATTCGTGTAAAATAGGTTGGATATATATAGTGTTAAATTTAAAAATTAAAAGTTAAAAATATGGGGACCAGCAAAACTAGCCGTTTGGCGCTCGTTACTGGGCTGGCGGATCATCAATGACGCCCAAGAGATGGCTAAAGGGCGTTATTTTCGCTGATTTGGCAGGGACGTTATACCGCATCCCTTGGCCTTATGTGTTGCAACAATTTATAAAACGTTAATAACCTTCGTATATTACGTAAGGCACAAAATTGAGCCTCTTTTTCTCTGTAATTCGAGTATAATTTTATGTTGTTTTAACAAAACATTTAATCAAGTATTCTGAATTGCATGATTAACAGCGGTCAGGTTTTTTAACACTTCCTTTTTAACCTTAGTCCTAACCTAATACACTAGTCGAATATAGTCTGTATTCATATATACACTAGTAGTATATATAGTCTGTATTCATGTACATACATATATATGAGCAGTTTAAATCACCAATAATTTATAAGTAAATTAAACCAAGTTGCAATGCAGCATGATATTTTATTAATTACGTTATTCATATAACACAAGAATTAATATATTACTAATATCTTAATGTTTGAAAATAAAATCGAATGGTAAGGTAATATCGCCAGCTGCCACCCCCATTCAAAAAAATCGAATGGTAATATAGCCTCTTAAAATTTGGGATATTTTAAATGCGCCATAACTTATTATGCATCGCAATATGCTAGTTTCGATATGATGCATATGCTTGATAAGTCACGGGCTGGCGACCCACTAAGTTTGGGCTTCAGTCTACAAGTTAGTCCATTACATAAACTTGAACTGAATTCTTTTCGAGAACGGTTAACAAGTCACAATAGAGTCACTACTGGAAAAGTGGTCTTTGCTACGCAAATGTCCCACGCGAAAAAGTGCATTGCAAATTCCAACAGATTTGCGACGCATTTTTAACCAACAAAAAAACCTAATTTTTAACAAATTTGTGATACATGGCGACACAAACAAAAAAGACCCAAATTTAAATAATATTTAAATACCAGTTTGCAAATTTGCAACACATTTCCAACGAAAACCCAAGCAAAACTACTAATTCTAAGTTGTGTGTGGGAAATGTGTAGCAATTTGCTACGCATTTGTAACAGAATTGTCATATCCTTAGGCCATATGTAATAGGGCTTTATAGGGGCTTGAAAGGTTTTGATAATGCCCTTACACCATTCTTCATGGGTATTATAGGGGTATGAAAATGGCCGGACATTTCTAGAATAATGCCCAATAAGGAGGAAAAATAAGGAAACTAACAAATGAAACGGCATTATAAAGCCTTAACCATTACATGAAGCCTTATGATGGTGATGCGGCAAAAATGCTCCTTAAGATGCATTAACCATGGTCTTCTGAAAAAAAACAAAAAAAACACGCCCGTTAATTTACCACTTTCAATCAGTTGTATATGTAACCCTAATATCCCAAGTAATTAGCTTATACCGTGGCCTTTTAAACTTTTAAACTTTAAAATTCAAAACCCAAAGATCTGCAAATTTTCACCACTTCTACTCTAAATTCCCAAATTTATCGTTCATTCGCCAAATTCTGATCATGTCGCCGGAAAAAAACACAAATATGGTGGATCGTCACTCATCTGGAGCAAGTTTCAACACTTACAATCTCATCATCAATTTCGTAGTCCTGTAAGTTGTCACACCCGCTCATAGGCGGAAGCGCGCGGTGTGATCTGATTGATTCTCATTGCATACAACATAAATGAACATACTAAATGAATAAAACAACCTTCAAATGCCATTACTGAGATAGTTTTTCAAAACGCAACATAGGTTAAGTATATTGTTTACAACCCATTAAATTGTCAAATTTCTAAATAACCAAAATGCAAGATTTTAAATACTAAGGTTTTGACCCTTATATCACCGCAAGTAGGCGGGATATACTGGGCAAATCCTTCAAAACATGGCATTGGAGACTTGATACTTGTTTCTTGATTTGCAACCTCCTGCATAGATCCACTAATTACCTGAAATACATGTTAAGTTGAAAATCAACAAAAGTTGGCGAGTTCATGTGTTTAAACTGTATGAGTTGTATCCATAAAAATGTCTGAAGTATTTGTATCAAAACCCGGTATGTAAAGCGTCAATGAAATCATGATCATTAATGTTTTGCAAGGACATTAATATTTGTGACGACATAGGAAGCATCCAAACCAAGACGATTTCTGTCGATTAACCTCGACTGGGACGACAAATACACTCTTCCGTGTGGATCCATGACCAAGAGTGGGGCTCGCCAACACCCGCAAGATCTAACCTTTATACCGTGATCTTAAACAAGATTAATGGTGCTTACGTCCACCCTATTCGCACATGATCTAGTTATTTCATTCCTTAGCTTATCATACCATAGACATGTATTTCCCCCCGATAGTTGTAAACAGTAAAACATTTAAGATGAAAAGGGGGACATGAACTCACTGTTTTGCTTCCTGTTCTCACTAATTAACTCAAGTACCTTTCTTTGAATTCGTACCACAACCTACAAATGCATTAGGTTTAGTTAGACACCTTGGTCTTTGTAATGATTCATGTTCTTGTTTCTTGTCTTAATTATTTGTTAAGACTTGTTTAGTGTTTGGTTTCGTTTAGGTTTACATCTCGATGTATGACGCTAATAGATATACTTCATTAAGTATATGTGTATCCTTGCAACGCATGTGTTGCTAGCACGTGGCTAGCCCGCTAGACTCCGTGCCTTGCACGAGTAAGACGTATGTATTTCCATGACGCCTCATAGACGGGTCCCACCCGTTTGCCTCGATGATTCCTTCGTT
>CAMTDV010000338.1:0-27673 GCA_947069175.1 Scalesia atractyloides
TCCGTACTTACATGTGTTCGATGATTACTTAAATGAAAATATTATGCTTGGTAATATGGTAATCAAATGAAAAGCATATATGATGAATTTGATGAAGTTTGGTAGCTAATGCTTTTCATATTGATCATTTAATAATTAGACGAGTTATTCGATATCAGCAACTCGAGTGAAAAGACAGGTGATAAAGTCGGAGGTGATTTACGACTAAAAGAAAAGCTTTAAGGTACGTGGCGTATCGTTCTTTAAGAATTTACTTATAATTCTTGTAGCAATATGTGTTGAAGGATGAGACTCATTCACATATATTCGATTCAAATAAAAGTAATGAATTTTCACAGGAAGGAATCGATTATGTTATACTGAGTATAAAAGTGATAGTGTTCGCTAATACGACCAAACGGGTCAAATAGTATGAAAAATAATGGTTTGATCGTATAAAAGCGATGGAGTTCGCTAATACGACCAAACGGGTCAAATAATGTGATAAATGACGGTTTGATTGTATAAAAGCGGTAGTGTTCGCTAATATGACCAAACGGGTCAATTAATATGAAAATAATGGTTTGATCGTATAAAAGCGATGGAGTTCGCTAATACGATCAAACGGGTCAAATAGTTTGAAAAATAATGGTTTGATCGTATAAAAGCGATGGAGTTCGCTAATACGACCAAATGGGTCAAATAATATGAAAAGTAATGGTTTGATCGTATAAAAGCGATGGAGTTCGCTAATACGACCAAACGGGTCAAATAATATGAAAAAAATGGTATGATCGTATAAAAGCGATGAAGTTCGCTAATACGACCAAACGGGTCAAATAAACGATAAACGATGGTTTGATCGTACAAAAGCGATGGAATTCGCTAAAGTGATCAAGAAGGGTTAAATAATAAAAGAATAAAAGTTTGGTTACATAAAACGATGGATTTCGTTATGGAAACCAAACATGTAAAAAATTAGTTGTGACATATGCTAAGAGGTTTATGAATAAATCAATTGGACATAAACCTGATAAAAGGGTAAAATTTGAATATTAGCCGTAAACTGAATAACAGATATGTAAATAATAAGCCGAAGGCTTATAAGATTAAAAATATGATTAATCCGGATGTTGGATTTTGAATTTAATAAGTAAAGGATCATGGTTCGATCATGTAGGAAGAAACGGGAGGTTAAATGGATAATCGGTTTAAAAGATACGGATAATTTCGTGTCAAAACGGCAAACAAGTGAAAATCTGCAGCAAGCCACCGTAGGCTACGGTAACCCACCGTAGCTTACGGTATGCTACTGCTGTAATGAAACTTAAAGTCTGGACCTTAAGGCAGGATGTTTTGACCGTAAGATAAAAAAATCTTGACCGTAAGCTACGGTGGTCAGTCGTAGCTTATGGTGGAGTCTGAATTAATTTTTTTTTGCTTTGTTTGTTTTGGCCATGATGCAATAATTAGTTATCTTTGTTTATGTTATATGTAATACATAACTAAAGTTCTAAATAAATTTACCTAATGTAGGTGAACCACTTGATAACGCGGATGCTGATCAAGGTTGTTGCAGAACCGAACACTTCCAAATTTTTAGCTTCTGCTTTAGTTTCTTTGGTTAATGGATCTTAATAGTGTGGTAGTGTTTATGAATAGTTTTTTTTTGTGTAAAACAAAATATATATTTATAAAGTGGTACTTTTGTAATAACTTTTGATCGTACTAACTTAATGAAATACTAAAATATTTAATGGTTTCCTAATGGACGAGTTAGGATGTTATATTCACTCGAAATGCTTTTTCTTTAGTAACAATCGCCACACTCCCAACCTTCGGATCATACATCCAAAAATTAAAATTCTTCAAAATACCCTTTGGAAATGTCGGAGCGACTGGTATCACAAGTTCTTTATCAGTTGGAAGCCACATTACGGATTTAAACCTTCGACCGGTTCTTGCATCACGAACATCCTTAGCAACACACATATATGGTTCAGTGGTTTTCATTGTTTTGAATCCACTCTTTACTTCTTGCTCCAAAATCTTAAAGAATCTCCACCGTGGTCCACGTTTCATAGTATCCGTGTCAGTGTATGGAGCCCTTAGAAGATCAGTTAGTGCAACCTTCGTCCAGGTCTCAAATTGAGATTCCTTTGAGTAGTATTCTTGTGTACCATCTTGTCTGACAATCAGCCACATTTTCTTCACATGATTGTAGGTCCAACTCAACACCCGTGACTTATTTCCAACCTTACTATAATAACTCGATCCAAGCTCCATAACAAATCTCTCAGACTGGTTGGTGGGATCCTTTAACTGAAAGTTCTCGTCTCGCGGATTCATATCAACATTCTTCATTAAAACCATATGTTTCTTCCTTTGAGCAGTTTGTCGTTTTTGACTCGCAGCAAACTTTCTCTTCGGATCGCTCAGATAATCGTCCAATCCAGCCTGACGCTCAGCAGCAAGCTGTTCAGCAGCTAATCTATAAGCTTCTCTCTGTTCAGCAACTCAATGACGGTGTTCAACCTTAATAAGGTCATCAGTCGGATCAGAGAATTCACATCCAAATTTATTTTCCAACTTCGCCTTCAGATCGAAAACCATAGTCATTAACAACGAAACATCACCTTGAAGTTGGTCGATTATCTGATCCCGTGCATCAAGTCTGCAACGAAGCTATCTGTGCATCTTTAAGAACGACCTCTTGCTCAAGCACTATCACTCTCTTTTTTAGATCAACTACATCCACATCTTCTTCGTCAATATCTAACCCGCTGAAATCAAACGCTCTTTTCTCAAACCGCCTCAAATACTCCATATATTCACCTTGAATACCGCCAGAACCACTACCACCAGCCCCTGATCCTCCAGCACCCATTGAACTACCACCAAAATTCATCATTTCTAACACAGAATCTGCTGGAACGGACACGACAGTAGAATGAGTAACAATGAGAGGAGTTGTATGTTCTTCAGCAACAGTAGGCTCAACAATAGAAGTATCAGTCAAAGAAACAACAGCTGAGGATGTAACGGTAATAGGTTCTTCAGCAGCATCACCAACATGAGCTTCAGATTGCATCTGAGATTCAGTATAAATGGGTTCTTTGATAACCTCTGTCTGTCGCCTTTTCACTAACAGCACCTCTTCTTCTTCTTCTTCAATATCTTCATCAGTATTGACTCTAGCAACTGGAACATCAACATGTGGCAACATAAGAGGAGGATTCCCTTGTTGCTCCTGAATCTCCTTTAAATGTGCAATGAGAACTTCTAAATTCTCCGTAGTAAGCTCTGGTAACTCTGGAGTCGGATGAACATCAAAATCTGTGATAGATTCCAACAAAGCTTCTTCGTCATCAATACCTGCCTTAGAAACTAAATCTTCAATCTCAATTTCTTGTCTACCACTGGTACATCATGTTCTTCAGCCACCATTGCGTTCACTGGCTAAGGTGCGGGAATATCCTGACCGATTACCTCGTAAAACTTTCCAAACTTCTTCAATGGTATGTGTCCAACAAAAACCGTCTTTGATGTCGATCTGTTTTTCTTCATTGTCCCAAAAATGGTTGGACCCATAGGCTTCTTATTTAACAAGTTTGCATCAGAAGCATCTTTAGCCAGATCCGAGTAACGTGCATCCAGAATCAGTTGTATAAATCGAGGATACAACAAAAACATTTTCTTCTTTGACTGCTCCAAAATCTTCTTCATATTTTCGAAAATATAACCAGAAAAGTTATCTTTCTAGTCCATCACCAGAGACACTATCGCAGAAGTCTATGTCTGATTAGGCTGATCCAGTCCTCCTTTATTCTTCGATATACACTGCATAAAAATATGCATCAAAATCTCCAATATGCTGGGAACATTTAATATTTATAATTAAGAAGCACGTTATACCTAATTCGGATATACTTTGGATGAAATTCGGATGAATGTGAAGAGTATTAATCCGGATGATGATCAGAGGATTTCAGAAGGAAATTTTTTAATGAATGATCTGAAATGAAACTCTGATACATTGATATACGATTTCGGAATGGGTATGGGCCTGAAAATTTTGAGCCCAAGTCAATCAGGATCCAATCATCTGAGATCTAATTCGGATACAATCCGGATTAGGCTTGGTCAAACTTATTTGGGCCCAATCCGGAATAGTGAGCGGTCCACACAATCAGAGGAGGAGAATCCAATTAGGTCAGTGGGCCTATCTGGAATGGGCTTAAAGGCCCAATCCAGAACAACACAATAGGCCCAAAGCTGTTCAATTTCAGGATTTTAAAAAATTCTATTAGATTGGGCCCAATTCCAAAACTCAGCAGGCCAGTCCAATACCCCTTGACAAAAATCACTAACTCAAAGGTCAACAATTTAACTAACCAAGTAACCAACCAATATTTACCAAATATACAAAACTAAGTAAAGCATTTAAACAAAATCGTACACACAGTCTAGCTATGGGATCAAATCGTTTTTAAGCAAACTAAGGAACATTTTTCAGCGTGAGCTTGGTCAGACTGGTCTAAGCAATTGCCAATATAGTTTTCCATTTGGGCCCAATCCGGAATAGTGAGCGGTCCACACAATCAGAGGAGGAGAATCTAATTAGGTCAGTGGGCCTATCCGGAATGGCTTAAAGGCCCAATCCAGAACAATACCACAATAGGCCCAAAGCTGTTCAATTTCAGGACTTTCAAAAATTCTATTGGATTTGGCCCAATTCCAAAACTCAGCAGGCCAGTCCAATACCCCTTGACAAAAATCATCTAACTCAAAGGTCAACAATTTAACTAACCAAGCAACCAACCAATCTTTACCAAATATACAAAACTAGTAAATCATTTAAACAAAATCATACACACAGTCTAGCTATGGGATCAAATCGTTTTTAAGCAAACTAAGGAACACTTTTCAGTGTGAGCTTGGTCAGACTGGTCTAAGCAATTGCCAATATAGTTGTCCATTTAAACCTAGAGCTCAACCTTCTAATTTTTGCTTTATGATATGCTTAAGGTAGTATTATACTGTAGCATTCATGCGTCCCATACCATGACATACCCCGCGATGAAGGTAAGCATAACGATTCATCATAGCATGTGACTATACTGAGATCATCCTTTATCTTTTACAGTGTCAGACTACTGGTGAACATGTCAGTACTTTCGTATAGCCGAGTGGCTAATAATATCTGACGAGGGTTAGGCAAATACCTTATATGGTATGTTTGACTTTTTAAGCACATGGAATTTTCTTATGATGAGATTTCCTTTCTTTTAAGGTTTTGGCCCTTCTATTTTGGTTCTTTTAAAGATATCCTGACTGTGCCTAGATCTGCATATAATCTTGATGCAACAGAAGGATAGCCAAGATATCCCCGGATGACTCAATAGCATAAAGACCCGAAACTTCAGACGTTGGCTATCTATCAACGCTGGATTTAAGACCATGAAATCATACGCCGATGGTAAGTTACCCACAAGATACATAGTTCATTATGTTTATATCATTTGGCTTATACTATCCGGTTGAGCTCTAGGCCTATCAACTTATCACTTTCGATCCAAGTCGTTCCCGCTACAACACCTTACATGTGTTAGCCAAGGCCTTTATCACGAGAAATTATTTCATTTCCCAATCCATGCAAAACTGTTTGAAACTATTTTTGTTATTTTCAGATTTTTTTATGTTTTTGTGTTTTTCTAATTTTTCAAATGTTTTTGGATTTTTTTTAATATTTTTCCCCCTAAATTTGTGCATACATATAAACAAATTTACGGGGCAAACAAGAATAAAAGAAAGAAAACAAACTAAACAGAAAAGATAGAGGATGCTCAGATAGAAAAAAGGATCGTTTTGAGAAGATCCACATGTACTTGAAAACGTGTGTTGCTAACGGGTTTCGTGAACAAATCCACAACGTTTGCATTGGTGTGAATTTGCTCAAGTTTAACGAGACCCTTTTCATAGCAATCACGAATAAAATGAACTTTGATGTTTATGTGCTTGGTTTTGGAGTGAAAAACAGGATTTTTGACAATTTGGATAGCGGCATCATTATCACAATAAATTGTTGTGTTTAGATAAGTCAAACCGTAATCCGCAAGCTGGTGTTGCATCCATAAAACCTGGGCGCAACAAGCGGATGCTACGACATATTCTGCTTCCGTTGTAGAAAGCGAGACCGTCTGCTACTTCTTGCATTACCAAGAGATTAATCTATCTCCCAAGAATTGGCATCTAGCTGAAGTTGATCACATGTCCCTGTCTGTACCTCCAAGATTACTGTCAGAGAAAGCATACAATTCAAATTCAGAATTTTTAGGATACCAGAGGCCTAGTGACGGTGCCCCTTTAGGTATCTAAAGATTTTTTTAACAGCATGTAAATGAGAGAGTTTAGGAGTAGCCTAATATCGAGCACACTGGCAAACGGCAAACATGATGTCTGGCCGACTTGCTGTGAGATACATGAGTGAACCAATCATAGACCGGTACATGGTTGGATTGACAGGCGTTCATTCAGTGTCTCCATTCAACAGAGGCCGCTCAGCGATAGGTGAGGCCGTAGGCTTTGAATCTGTAAGCTTGAATTTGGCAAGAACATCATTGACATATTTTCCTTGATGAATCAAGATTCCTTGTGGGCTCTGACGAACTTGAAGTCCCAAAAACATAGTAATCTCCCCCGATGAACTCATCTCGAATTTCTTCTTCATGACCTCTTCAAATTCCCAGCACAACCCATCGTACGTAGAACCAAAATAATGTCATCGACGTAGATTTGAACAAGAATGATATCCTTGTCAACACGTTTGATGAACAAAGCTTGATCAATGGTTCCCCGGGTATATCCATGAGCAAGTAAATGCTCTGTTAGGGTTGCGTACCACGCACGAGGCGCTTTATGTCATCCATACAAAGTTTTGTCCAATTTGTATGCATAGTCTGGCTTGTTAGGATTAGTGAAACCTGGTGGTTGTGCGACGTATATCTCCTCTTTCACTGTAAAGTAAAGATACGCAGTCTTGACATCCATCTGATAAACGGTGAAGTCCATGTATGATGGCTTCCAATCTAGCCACCGGTGCATAAACTTCATCGTAATCCAACCCCTCAATCTGGCGAAAACCCTGAACAACCAGTCGAGCTTTGTTCCTTACTATCACACCAGTATCATCCTGTTTGTTGTGAAAGACCCAACGAGTTCCAAGAGCATGTTTTCCCTGAGGAAGCTTCACCAATTGCCATACTCCAAGTTCCTCAAACTGATTGAGTTCTTTATGCATAGTGTCAACCCAGCCCAGTTCCTGCAAGGCAACATCAATGCTTTTAGGTTCAATTTGTGAGATAAAACAAGAGTTATCACATGCATTATCAGGATTCATAACATCAGCATTAGATGAAAAAACAGAATTAAAAACTTCTAAGTTATCCACACAACTAACATTGTCTGAGAATTTAGATTGTTCAGCAAGAAAACGATTCAAAATGTCAAAAGCAGGTTTATAAAAATCATAATCAGCAGCTGAATTGTCCGAATTTGAATTCAGACATTCTTCTTTATCACCATCTGTAATATCCTCAACTAATATTTCTTATGCACATGAAGTAGAAGCGTTAGTAGCATTCACTGTGTCAGTTTCAGGAGGATTTTCTTGTTTTGATTCTTTAAGTGGTGTCGCTGCCTCTTCTTTAGGTGTCATTTTCTCCAAACCACCTGAACTACAAGAGGGGGTATCATCAGATTCTTGCGAAAATGGTGTGGAAGTGAAAAAACCAGCGTCCTTCTTGAGTTCAGTTGGCTTAGAAAACTTTGGGTAGTAGGGCTTCTACGATTTTGAAAAGTAGTCTGAGGGTTTACCATACATCATATTTTATTCATTTTCTAGTTCTACCTCAGAACAGGCATTCGTGTGTAGTTATGATTATATGGTGGAGGAGCCCTATTATACCCAAGCCCTTTTGTATAGTTTTTTCTGATATTCAAGCTGCAGATCACACAATTCCTTGACCTGCTTGCTAGAAGTTTCAAATTTTTTAATATTTATTTCATTTTCTTGAAACTTTCCAGTCAATGAATTTAGCTTGGCTAAGGCTGCTTGAAGTTCTGCGTCATTTTCAGCTAATTTTAGCTTATAGTCGTATACCCAACATTGTTGTTGGTTCAAGTCAAGCTTTAGCTGAGCTATGTCTTGTTTCTATGCTTCGACCTTTTCCATAAGAAGCTTGTTCTTAAGGTTAAGGGCGATGTTCTGCGATGCCGCTTGTTGATATTCAGCTACAAGAGTTGAATTATGGGCGTGCATTTGTGATAGTTTAACACGACAACTATCTGAACAGAGAATGCAATTTAACGTTTCTGAAAGATCAGGTATCTCAGTTGTCTGCGCCATCATGCAGTGATAGTTGTTCTTGGAAATATTCAGAGTCTCCATCTGAGGTGCAGCATCTGCCCTGTTGACTCCTTCGTGCTGTTGTGCCACCAAAGCTGTTGATTTCCCGCTAGAGCTGCTCGAGGGACTTGGAGTAGACTTTGAAGGAGAGACCGGCACGAGCTGTCTGTCACTGCTCTGTATGTCTGCTACTCTGGATGAAACATATCCAGATGGCGGCTTCTTGCATTCCCATGAAAAATGTCCTGGCTCATGACATTTATAACACCTGAGCTTATCTTTTGTTAGCTCAGTCTTTAGATTTAACAATGGTTGCCTCCGATACTTCTTTTGAAATTTGTTGACGCGAAAAGCAGCCATTGCAAGATTCCAGGACAAGTCAATCTCGTCCAAATCCTCCTCCATTATCTGATCTAACTTCAGTTGGGAGAACAGATGGAGGAGTCAGGTCACCTGCTAAGAAGGCATTTAAACTGTTAATCATTGAGGCAATTATGGCCAATTCTCCTCATTCTCTTTTGTAAGCAAAGCAGAGTTGGACACAGCTGGAGCAGGAGCCGGTGTAGGAGCAACAGATTGAGGAATGCCGCCTTGTTGAGCTGTAGCGGGAATGGCAGGACTGTACACCATGTTAGGATACTGAGCATGATATTGTGTCTGAACCTGCGCCGTAGAAATCATAGTAGGAGTCTGAGACTGAAGACCATAGACATACTGGGTCTTCTGTGCAGAGGCGAGAGGATTGTACACCAAGTTTGAGCTACCTGGTGTGTGCGAGCTTCCTTGCAGAGGGCTGTAAACAAGATTCTGAGACATTAACACCGCGTTTTGCCCTGTAATACCAGCTACCATGAGACTACCCTGATGATTGACATTTCTCTGCTTATTATCTATCTCACATGATTTGATAGTTGCAATCATTTCTGTGAGAGTGACATCATTCAGATTTTTTTCTTCTTGATCATGCCAACATCAGCATCCAGCTCTTTGGCAAAGAATTCAACAACTGTTTATTCATAGCGCTGTTCGTAAGAGAGATTTTAGCTGAAATCATCTGAGAGACAAGCTTCACATATCTTCGAATTTGGTTCTCAATGGTTTCTCCATATATGTGATTAAATGAGCAGAACTATTGATTCAGCTGATTAACACGGCTTGCCTTCATTTCAGCATTTCACTCATTGAGATTCTGTAATTTGCTCCACACTTCTTTAGCTGTCTTGCAATTTCTGACAGCTACGCAAATGTCGGGTCCGAGTGCCATCGTCAGAACAGCTGAGGCTTTCTCATCCTCTTCGATTATTTTCACATCGTCGGGAGTCCACAAGTGACTGGGTTTAGGGATCTTTGTGTCTGGATCTTCAGGAGTGTTGTAAACTATGGTTCGAGGACCGTTCATGATAAATCTACAAACCCCAGGCTCTTTGGCCTTGCAGTACTGCTCAAACCTGAATTTCCACTCATAATATTCATCTCCGTATAGCAGACGAGGCACCTTAGTAGAAGTGCCAATGACTTGGTCTAGCTCTTGATGAAGAGCCAGTTTTTGTGATTGCAATGCTGCCAAGGTGGCATTTATCAGGTCCTGAGCTATCATATAACTGTTCATTATTAACTTAATTAAAAATTACCAAGTAAATTAAAGTTAATTTTAAATTCTTATTATGAACAGTTGTCCGAGATGAGAATCCAAGACAAATCCGACATGAGTCCGAGATGAGATTCCAAGACCAGTCCGAAATGAGATTCCAAGACAAGTCCGAAATGAGATTCCAAGACCGGTCCGAGATGAGTCCGAGATGAGATTCCAAGACCAGTCCGAGATGAGTCCAAAATTGTGATCCGGGATGCTATCAGAGATGAGTGCCAATCCGAGATGAACGATAAATCCGTAATGAAAGCCTGATACGGAATGAAAGCCTGATCCGGAATGAAAGCCCTTTCCGTAATGGAGAATCCTTATCTGAAATCAACCGTATTCTAATCCGGATTGCGGATAATCCGGATAAAGTTGTTGAGAAAGTTGATGAATATTAGTTTGGGATCAATCCGAGATGGATGATCTTCCTCGTGTTCTTCGGGATCTTCAACAGTTCTGTATCCGAAATGCTTGAATCTCTTTCGTGTTCTTCGGAATCCTCAATAGTTCCGTATCCGAGATGCTCAAACCTTCTTCGTATTATTTGGAATAGTAGCAGTTCGAGATGAAAACAACAGCAGTCTTCGACAGTAACAATCCGGGATGAACAACAACACGTCTTCCAACTCTCAACAGTTCTTCGATCTATGATACCGAGAGCCTGTATCGAACAGCAGGCTCTGATACCAATTGTAAGTCCCGATTTGGATCTAACACGGTATCACAACCTCTAATCGATCGCGGAAACAAAGCTTAGAATGAATAGAACAATAAAGATCTTCGATTAAACAACTTGCATACACCGAATGGTGTCTGATACAAGATTTCAGAAAAACTAAACTGACTAGCCAACCAAATATTAACCCTAACACATGTATTTATGCTAGTCACTAAACCCATTAATTACAAACCTAGGCCCATAAGGCTCTAGGAAGCCCAATCTCCCAACCTTAGCCCAACATGCAACACTAATGTGTAAACCTTTTAATTAGGGGCCCAACAGAAACCACTTTGGGTCTACACGGAAACACCTTGGTATACAATGACTCTTGAACCCTAAGTTACTACCTATGCCATGCGCATGGGAGTTGACATTCATATACGAGTTCATCACCCGTTTTATTCGCTATACTCACACAAAGTTGGTCCCTTTTTCGCACAAATATTGTAACAAGAAAGAAACATTTCATTAAAAGATAAAATTATTTACAAGTCCGTGCAATGCGCGGCATAGTCAAAGATCCTACAAAGATATTACATTAAGGATCCAACACTAGTCTTCATTAGCAGCGGCCTCGGCTTCTTCTGGAAATATATCCTTCAAGCGATCTACAAAGTCATCGTGGAAGAGCGCCTCGCTCACCAATTCCAACGCTGGGATATCAAGATGATCATACCCTTGCTGCGCCCGTTCGAAAGCAGCTCCGGTATTGACTCCATGAGTGGAAGCGCGGTTGGAATCCCATGGAATGTCCAATGCATGAGTGACGTGTTGCACACACTCAGCATAGCCCTATGCGTGCCCATCATGGCGCGCGGCAACCACTAGCTTGGCCACTGCACCATCTAACTCCGCAGAATTCAGAAGGGAGTTTGCAATCTGCAAATTCAAAAACATAATCAGAACCAGTACAGAATGATCAAGAAACAAGCGGAGTACTTACATTAACAACTCCATGATGTTTCATCCACAACATGTTGTTGGTCAGCGACTCCACCAACGACTCGGAGATGGCACGAGCGTCTTCAGAATCCTCCAATTTTTTTCGCCCACCTCCACCTTGGCTTCCGACAATTACAGCCTGCGTTAAAGCTCATCCTTTTCGACCAAGTCTGCTTGAAGGTCTTTCTTGGCGCTCTCCAGAGCAGCGCAAGCTTCAACCTGTTTGTTCCCAACAAGGTTAGCATACAGAAAATGAGTGAGCACAAAGACAAGTGGTTACCTCCTTCTGCTCACTATGTGCGTGTTGCACACCAGCCTCTACAGCCGCGGCAGCTGCCGCCTCCTTCTCTTTCTTCTCTCGTGCCACATCAGCGCGCAACCGGGTTAATTCATCCCTCAGGGATTTGTTCTCCATGTTGTCCCATTCACAAGCCTCTTTCCACAACCTTCGCTCCTCCGCAAGTTTGGCATCCGAGGCTTCGGCCCGTCTCTTCCACCCCAGCGCGGCCCATTCCTCAGCTCGCTGGTTGTCGGCGTAGGTAGTCTCCTTTGCCTGCACCACAACTTCCCGCACAGCCACTTCGGCTCACTCTTTACCAAGGACCGCTTGGGTAGCCTCAAGATCTTTCTTTTGTTTCAGCAAACCCTGCCATTCACGAACAATCTTGTAAGTCACAGAGGCGACCTTGCAGCTGCCTGAAGGTACGTGTGGTACGTGGTTTCTTGTTCTTGTTCAGCAAGAACACGTACCTCCGCTGGAGGGAAAGCTCCCTTGAAAAACTCACGGCACGCCGACCAATGAGAGAAGTCTTCTCCTTTCTCTAGCTTCCACACAGGGGTGTGGATTTCTTCAACTTGAGCGGCGGAGTATGACCGTAATAATAATCCCCCGAAGTTTCATTCGGGCGGATTGGAGACTCTTCGGTGGAAGGACCCCTACCTGATCCCTCCGCTTCACCCCCGGGTGCCGGCTCTTCCACATGTACCCCCTGCGGGGCGTCAGCCTACGCACCCTCGACGGAAGCCGTTTCCACCGGCTCCGCCTCTTCCACTAAAACCGCGCCACCAGTCAGCGCGCGTTCTTCACCGCCACCACGGGTTCTTCCCGCACCCGCGGTTTCTCCACAACAACCTCCAGTTCTTCAACCTCCACCCGCAGTTCCCCCTCCATCTGCGCGAGTTCTTCCACAACCACAGAACTCGTGTTAGTACCCTTACCGGAACCTTCCACCACCATGTGAGGCTCTTCCCTCACTATTTCAGGTTCTGCTGCCCCAGTAGCAGACTCCTCACCTTGACCTGCAGGCGGGGGCTGTGGAGTATCCGTGGGCACGGCGCATGTGCTGGATTCCACAAAAGCCGGCTCATCGCCCACTGCGGGATAACAAAAAGTAAGTTATACACTGCATAAAAGTTGGAAGAATAAACATCGGTTACAAAGTTACCTAGGGAGATCTTGGCGGTAACCGCTCCCAGGCTCCCCTTCTTCCCTATCACCTTCCACGCAACCTTCTTAGGGCACTGCGCGGAGAGGTCCTCCTTTGGCCGCCTCTTTCGCCTAAGAGGCATCTCCGGACTGGACTCAACGTCCACTGGACTAGCAGGTTTGGCGGTCAGGATATCCCTAACTGGGCTAGCAGGTTTGGCGGTCGGGGTAACCACCGGCCTTAGCGCGGGCTTCTTAACACCTACAGGTTCAAGACCCTCCCATGAGTCAGAAACTACTACATAGGCGTTCCAACGGTTAGAGACAGCGCACATACCTTTGGGAGGGCCTGCCCCGGGTTGAGTTAACTCCTTCTCAACCGCTGCGCTCGACCCCGCGCGTTTTTTTTCTTATGCTCTGGGCTAATATCCAGGTCTTTCAAAGCGCCTACAACATGGTGCAACCACAAGTGAGAAACATGCAAAGTTACCAACATTCAACAACAGGAACTTACTAGTGGGAGGCGCGGGGGCATCCAAATCCGCAGCCCTGGGAAGTGCAAAATTGCCCAACACCTGCGTATACCAGTTGGGCTCATCCGGCCGCAGGGCAAGCCTCTCAACCTGCCCTTCCTTCCTCTCGAAGGCGGCCAAGAACAATGGGGCCCCTGCAAAAGAGAAATGCATATTAGCCTACAAACAAAGCAGAATTAAGAAACACAACAACAAAGTAAGAGCACTTACTCCGATCCCCCTCCATGTACATCGTCGATGCCGGCTGGTTGGTTTCCAAACCAAGCTCATACCAGCCGCCACCAATATTCTCTCCGGCAACTGAATCGCCGGAATCTCCTTCAAATTCGTATACCATATGTCTAACACTGGTTATAGGGAGGGTTTCCGCCGGAATCTCATCCGGCCCCCGGAACTGCATCGAAGCAGGAACAACGCCAGACTTCACAAAAAAGAATTTTGCCTTCCAATAATGGAAGGACTTAGGGGAGAGAGTAAAATTTTTTTCGTGCTTACGCACGGTGCTGAAAAGAATAAAACCCCATCGAACATTGGAGTTGATAAAAAATACGGAAACGGTCGACGGTTGGAACAAACCCCATCGACCGGCACAAAAACTCAAAATGCTTAATCCTCACCATTCCCATCGGACTAAACTGGGATAGGTGGAAGCCGTAAAACTGCAAAATCTCAAAAAAAAAAAAATTTGTAACAGGCAACCGGAAGTTGCCCTCACCGAAAAACTCTTGAAAAAGGGTGATGTAGCTGGCCGGCGCATCGGCGGCTGTCTCCCCCTCGGGAACCCCAGCTCGGAGGAAACTTGAAACTAGAGACCAGGCAATCAAAAGTCTGCCGGCTTATCTTGCATGCCGGCAGAGAAGTAGAAGCCTCAGCAATAGAGGCAGACTCCAGACCTCTAGCCGCCATAGTCAAAGAAAGAAGGGAAGTAGTAAAAATGATTTTAAGAAAAAAAAAAACAACTCAAGGACTCAAGAAATCACATAGAATTTGAAGTGAGACTGTTGAAGGATGAAGAAAACCCTAAATGGTTGCACCTATTTATAGTGCTTGCATTGAATGCGGTTGGAGAACGTGAACACACGCGTGCCAACAACAACCAACCAGAAAAAGATGCGTGGCAGGCAAGTTGCCAACGACAGTTTAATATGCGCGCGTGGCCGCCACTCTCTCTGCCAATTCATTAATGAATGGCAGGCGAAACGGCTGAGTGCATGCAACAGCTGTCAGACGTCCTTTCAAATCCCACTTTTTTTCTCACCAACCCTCCTGCAACGTCAGATTGGCAGAGTTTTCAAATTTCAAGATCTTGATGACAAAGCATTTCCTTCACACAAACGTTTTCCTCCAACCCTTATCTGCCATTACAATAACGGCGCATGCAACAATTCTTTTAGTCCATCACTCCTCCTACTTACCAACATGCGCATAGGAGCAGCACTGAACTAGGGGGACTTGGGGGGGTTTATGGTTCCAAAAACCATGCGCCGGTGCATAGAGCCATCCCCTCAACATCATAACTACAAGGATAACCTTGCGCGCAATGTGCAATGGTGCACCTTCCTAATACAACTTGGTCATACAATGAACCCGGCGCACTCAACGCAACGGTAAAATTAGACCAATACCAGCATGGTCATACAATGAACCTTGCGCACTCAACGCAACGGTAAATTAGACCAATACCAGCATGGTCATACAATGAACCTTGCGCACTCAGCGGAACGGTAAATTAGACCAACACCAAATGGTCAGACAATGAACCTTGCGCACTCAGCGCAACGGTAAATGAGACCAACACCAAATGGTCACACAATGAACCTTGCGCACTCAGCGCAACGGTAAATTAGACCAACACCAATAAGTCACACAACGAGCCTTGTGTACTTGGTGCAACGACAAGTTAGACTTACACGCGCAGGCTACTGACCCTGCGCGGAGCATACAACCCTCTAGTCATAATCCTAAAACCTTTCAGACAAGACAAACATGAGAGCACCTCATAGTCTTGTAGACAAAAGGATTTGTCCCTGCTACTCTGCGCTGGTGGAAAATACTGACAGCCTCGCAGAAGGGGTAAGCACTATGAGGTGTTGGTCATACTCAAGGATACATAGTGGTAGAACTGTAACGAATCGTTGCTCGGCAGGTTGCGTCTGACAGTGTCAAATGAACAGTGACGCAGACACCAGACTGTACACCAACCATATGTACGCCAGTGACTGTTCCACCTTCTCCACTTTCGGCTGGTAGCAGGTCTGACGCCAGAGATATCTGCCCTTACTGTCTTTACACGTGGCACCATTCAGCGCCCGACAGACCACTCCTCCTTGGCAGCAGACATTAATTCCCATGCAGGGGACATTTAATGTCTGACGCAAGGGACAAAAATGATGTCTCTGGTCGCTTGGGCCGGCCCAAGGCCCATCAGCCCAACTTCTAAGCCCACTTACTTTCGGCTATAAAATGAGTACAGTTACAAGCATTCCTGTTTATTACTTGCAATCACCCAAAACTTATTCTCACGCCGGAGTGTGGTCACGAAGAAAACCACCCTTTTCTCCGTGACGAGACTAACGGCGTTGTTCGTTTTGCAGAGCAGTCATAGTGAGATCACCCTGAGAAACGAGCAAAGAGTTAACCCGTGTATGCAGATACCCCCTGGTTGTAACTTACATATCCCGGATATCCCTAGGTTCGGTGCTTCTTCAAGGGTTTTAACTTCTATACAATTTAACAAGACATATGTGTGGACAATGGCGGATCTAGAAAATATTCGTAGGGGTAACGTTTTATAAAAAAGGGTAACGAAATCGAAAAAAATATCAAAAAATGTCAAATTTTTCTAAAATTTACACTACCGTTGGAGTGTCAAGAGGTAGCGAAGGCTACCTCTGCGTCTAAAGTATGTCCGCCCTGTGTGTGGATTCTTAGCATCTCATGATTTGCATCTCTGCCTCACCCTAAAACATTATTTTAAACTTTCAGTTTTGATTATCAGAAATCTCATCACATTCATCTCAAGTCACATGTCAAGAGAACATTTACTTTACGTAAGTACATATGTTATTATAAATTTCTAAACCTCATATTAAACTAGTTTAATACCTTAAAACAACAAATACATAGACTAGTAGAAATCAAATTTTTTTTTTACAAAGTTACCATTTTAGATAGGTAAAAACTTGCTAACATTGATATACATTAATTAATATTATTACCAAGTCTAAATCAAAACTCCCTCTATTCATCCATCGTCATGTTCTTTAAAATCTGAATTTGCGATCTTTGTTTTCCCCCAACTCTAGGGTTTTATATACGTCTAACAAATTTTTCGTTTTTTCACCAATTGAAAGGGGCTTCTCACTTTCACCTTCGAAGATTCTGTATTTTGCATGCTTCATGAGGCAGTTGCGGTGAATTTCACAAGAACTATTACTCGAGGTTTCAATCGTTCCTCACTAACTTCTTCAGTATTCAACCTTTTGCTTATTTATTCGTTCTCGAATTCAATTTTCAGATGATATCTATGTTTTATTATGGATTCGTAAGATAGGTTTTTCTTCGCAACGTGGTTTTGATCGTATTCATCGGTAAGGTTTGAGAAAAAATAGTTTAGGGATATTAGGGTTGTAATAAATTGCATAATTGATTTTGCAAAACTGGCACCAACATTGTTCTTTTTATTGGTGTATTAGCAATTTTTATTTAGAAATGTTTAAAACTCCTAATTTTGAAGCTGAATTGGAGCCAGTTTGAGTAGGTTTGAGCTTGATTGATTGCGTTGATAAGTGAAATGGTAACTCATGTAAGCAGTTTATATCCGTTTATGTGTGTAATTATGGTGAAAGATGATTGTAAATTGTTATATTTTTTTTATATTGCGTGTTTGCGCGTAAGGTTTTTCCTCGTTGCACTTTTGATTTTGTTCCATATCACAATGTCAAATTGTCGCATGATCAGACGCGTTTTTCAGGCTACGGTCTGACCCAGATCCCATGAAAAATCGTTTAACAGTCTGAAACAACTATACCAACCCTAAACAAGCCTGGAATCAACCTAAAACAGTCCTAAACTAGCCCAAAAAGAAGCCTAAAACATGTCTAAAATCCTTAAAAATTGTATTCCTATACTATACGCCTTGTCAAGAAAGACCCTCGCTTTTAAAGTGCCTTGCACTGAGGCCCAAGGTTCATCCTTTGCGCCTTGAGTGCACCTTTGACAACTATCCATTTACTGAAACAGCATCCCTTATTGTTGGGTTGTATATGATTTGAGCTAAAAATTTGAAAAGTTAAACCATAAATGATTGAATTCTTTGGTTGGTTTGTTGTTGAGTTAATTGTTTTGTTTTGTTTCAATTGATCATCTGCGTTTAATCTTCTCATACAGCCATACTCGTTACATCTTTGGTTCAACCAAGGGACTAGTGTGCCTTAAGTGAACGTGAGCATGGATTTAAATGCATCGCCAGAACCTGAAGAAGATGATGAAACTTTTGAACCTAGTTTCTTTTTTTTGTTTGGGGGGTATTTATTTATCACAAATAAAGACTCGTTCCATTCTTAATATTGGGGGAAAAAAGGCATCAATTTTGTAAAGGTTAGTTTCCAAAAACTTTTTTCTGTACCTATTTTTAAGGGGTATAAAATGATTTTTTTATTCGTGTAATTTTTTTTGATTCAGATCAAATGCAAGGGGGGGGGCTCCGGGTTCCGAAAACGAGGCCCGCAAAACATTTGCTAGGGGGCATTGGGTTTTTCTAACTATTCCAAATTTTCCAAAATTTAAAAAAGAAAAGAAAAATAAATTGGGAAAAATAATGAAACAAAGAAAACAGGAAAAGGGAGTATTTAAATTTAACAACAAAAAGCTAGAATATAAAAATTTAAAAAAAACGATTAAAAAAATGTTTCTTCAATTCCTCATCAGGTTTCTCAATTTCTAGAACGACAGAAGAACACGAAAAGCTTTTTCCCTTTTTCACCTGCACACATTTAAAAACCGACCGGGGATAGGATTAATTTATTTTCCTTTAAACGAACAAAAAGCCAATGTTTTGTAACTCAGGCAATAAGAAATTTTTTTCTGACCACCCCGCATTGGGAAATATAAACCGGACTATGTTTATGCTTTACCCTTCAAAACATGAAAAAAAAGCCGAAAAAAACACTTGCCCTTCAAAATCCCAAAAAAAAAAGGTCCCCGGGGTTTGATCTGAAAAAGAGCGTTTCTAGATGAAAAATAAAGGAGACGGGGGATTGATCCTCTCGATGTTTCGTTTTTTCTCGTATTCTACCTGCTTACATTTATGAAACCCAAAAATATTTTTTTAAAAAATTTCTTTTTTTTTGCATCAGGAGAATCATCATGATACAGAGGAGTGATGACAAATGATGAAGTTTTTGGGGGAAAATTAAAACCCTTTTAAGATCGCAAGAAAGATTTAGGGCAGTTTTTGGTTTTTCAACATTAAAATTAAATCAGGGAAAATAATATTAAATTTTTTTTGTTTTTTACTTTAAATTTTTCCCTTTGATGTTTGTTTTAGTAAAAAGGTTTTTCCCAACGCATCCTTTTGGGTTTTTATTGTTTTTTACTTTCTACTTTTATTGCAATTCCCCCTTTAGCCAGCCATATAGGCCATGGGAATGGGTTTCATTGTTTTTTCATCGCCCTTAATGTGTAATGTTCCATTCCACCATTAAAATATAAATTGTTTTTTTTCTTGAACAAAAGGAAAAGGTTTTTTGTCCCTCTAGGGGATAAATTACTAAGTTTTCTTATATGGAAAAACAATGAAAATTACTAATTTTTTATAATTTTTTTTAAAAATTTGGGGGAATAGCGTTGTTTGAATAATTTGATTTTTAAAATAGCCTTCAAGCTAGAAACCCCTTGCTTTTTGAGCACCCTTTTTTTTTAGTGGGGGTTGGGTGATTAAAATATTTAATTTTTTTTGGGAAAAGTTTTTCCCTTTTTCTGTTAAGGTTTTTTTTCCTTTTTAACCATTTCCCTAACCAAAATAGAAAACACACATCAACTTTAGGGATCAAAAAGCTGGTAATTTAAACCTAAGTATAGAAGTATAAAAACCATCTTTAAGCAAATTCTTTTTGGGGGAATTTTTGCAAAAGGACTTTTCCAAAATTTTCTAATTACCAAACATTTTATGGTATGGCCGCCATTTTTTGTTGTCCAAAAAATTTCCCAATTCCCCATTTCCTTGAGATAAAGGGGTGCCGGGAAAAAAAAACTATTTGCAATTTTAGCAGTCTTTTGCTTTGAACCCCCAATAATTTGAAAACCTGTGATGTTTTTTTTTTAGATTTCCTTTTTTTGGGAAAAAAATAGACTGCTCGGGCTTTTACTGATAAAAGGGCCCCATTGGGCCGGGGGTGGATATCTTTCATGAATTAACCCCTCGATCATTTTTTTTCAAATTTTGTGTGTATGAAAAAGGGAAACAAGGGATCCTTTAAACAATGAAGGGGTTTTTCTGCTTTACCTTTAACTCCCTTTTTTAATCTAAAAGTAAAATTGCCATTGGCAATTGTTTGTAATTGGGCCCACTGATTCCCCTGGTGGGGTTTGGGAAAAAATTTATGGACAAAGGGGTTTTAAGATGGGGGGGGGTAAAAAACGGCTTCGGTTTGAAACGGTCATTTCTCAGTACATTCGAAATAGGCCCCCGGGGTTGACCCACAAACAGCCATTTTTTTATAATTTATTATAATTTGTTAATGCGTAAAAACTGAGAAATTTCCCCGTTTAAAAAATAACGAAACTTTAAAGGGCTTTTTCTTTCACTTCCACCCCGGTTCCCTTTTCATCCCCAAATTTTGATTTTTTTTTTTGCTTCTCGTTTTTTAGGGGAAAAATCAGTTTTCCCGGGTTTACATCCCGTTTTTCTCTTGACAGGTTTTTAATTTCTTAAATCTTTCTTTATTTCCGTAATTTTACTTGGGGAAATTTTTCGAAATATTAATAAATGATTGAAAACATTTCAGCCCAGAACTTGCCAAATTCTAGGGACGTTACTTATCAACATGGAAACTGATGGAACAAGATAATGGTTAATTTCTAAGGAAAGGGGGGTTTTTTAATTTGGGCCGAAAATTTTGTCTTCCGACGGTCCCCAAAAAGATTTTCCCCCGGAAACTAATTTAAAGAAAATTTTAGTTTTACTCCAAAGGGAAATTTCTTGTTTTTTAATCCCCAAAGTTTCTTGGGTTTTTTAAAAATTTTTCATCAAAGGGGGCGGGGATCAAAATTTTTTTTGTTCCTTTTATTTTAAAATTAACAAGTTTTGACAAATTTTTTGGGTTTTTTAAAATTTTCAAGGAAAATATTAAAAAATAATAAGGTTTTTGGGATAAATTTTTTAAAAACAAAAACCCTTGCATAAAATGGGTGCGTGCGCTTTGAGCATCACCATTGGGCCTTTGGGGATCAAAAAGCAAAGCAGCGCCATTTTTTTAAAGACCAAAACCCTGTGAAACGTTCATTTTTACCTAAAAATGAACTTTTTTTTTTTCCCCTAGGGTTTAGTTTAAAGGGGTTTTACCCACTTTACACTGCTTGATTTTGAGATGATAATCGATACTATGCCAAAAACCCAAAAACGGGGAAAAAAGAAAGACGTTTATTTGATTTTGATTTGATGGGAATTAAAACAAATCTCTATTTTTGAGGGAAGGTTTTAATTTTCTACAAACTTTTTACCAAAAAAAAAAAAACCCACTATTTTAAAAATTTTCCCCAGTGTAACTCGGGGGTTTTTATAAATTGAAAAATTAGACAGAGCCTTTCTATGAACGATGGAAAAGCTGGGGGAAGGAAGTGGGTTTTGGGCCCCAAATTGTGGAAAAGCCATAGCAAAAGAAATTTCCCTTTTATTTATTACTTGGAACCATTTAGGGTTTTTTTATTCATGGAAATAAGTCCCTAAAACAAATCGGGTGATGTTGGGCTTTTTTTGGTCCCCAAATCATTACTTTTTGAAGTTTTTATTAATAGGAAAAGGGGGAAGGCGTTTTTGGGTTTCTTTTTCCCAACTTTGGTTCCCCCCCTTTTTTTAAAAAAAACCCCTTTAAAATTTTTCCAATTTTCCCCAAATTTTTCTTTTTTTTTTTTTCCAATTTTTTAAAAGGGGCATTTTGGGGTGGTCCCTTTTTTTCCAGGGTTTTAAATCCCCACACATTTTTTTTTTGACAAAAATATTTGTAAAAAATACCCGCGCGTGTTTTCGGCGCCCGGGACTTCCCCAAACAAAGACTGGATTTAAACCAAACGTTATAGATGCGTTAACCATATAAAAAAAACGCTTTCGACGTATCCAAATTTAAATTAATTTTAATGGGATAAATTATTGCGATTTGGGTCCCAAAACGAAAGTAAAAACAAATTTTATAAAAACCCGGGAAAAAACATAATTTTAATTTTAAGCATTCGACCATACATAGAAAATGAAAAGGGGAAAAGGGAAAAAAAAACACGAAATAATCAAAAGGGGTTTAAATTTGAGTTTTAAAAAAGGGGGAAAAAAATTTGT
This sequence comes from Scalesia atractyloides, assembly GCA_947069175.1. Classification (NCBI taxonomy): domain Eukaryota; kingdom Viridiplantae; phylum Streptophyta; class Magnoliopsida; order Asterales; family Asteraceae; genus Scalesia; species Scalesia atractyloides. The sequence goes on from CAMTDV010000338.1 coordinate 22,199, forward strand.
CCACGAAAAAAAAATTTTGAACAAAATAAAAAAGCCATAACTTTTTTAAAAACCCACTGTTCCCCTGTGGTTAAAAGAAAATTTTAAAATTAATTTGAAAATTTTTAAATGTAAAAAAGGGTTTTTTTTTCAAAAGTTTAATTTTTTAAATTTTTTTAAAATCGAAAAAAGAAAAACCCAATTTCCGAAACAAAAAAAAATTTTAAAATTTTTAAAAAAAGGGAAAAATTTTTTAATTAAGGGAAAAATGAATTTTAAAAATTAAAGCAAAAAGGGGGGTTTTTTAAAAAATTTTTGGAAGAAGTTTTGAAAAATTTTAAATTGGAAAAAAAAAAGGAAAAACAATTTTTTAAATTATGGGAAATTAAAATTTAAAAAGGGGGATTTTAAAACTTAAAATTAAAAGGGGGTAAATTCAATTCTAAAAAAGGGCAAAATTTTTGTAAAGGGGGGGTCAAAATCAAATTTCCTTTTGGGGGAACCAAAGGGGGGAACCTCAAAAAATTTTTTTAAAATTTTATTTTTTTGTTTGTTTATAAATTTTTAAAACCAGTCAGGGGTTATGAAACCAAATTTTGGTAAATAAGGTTTTGAAATAAAAACCCTTTTTTTGGTTTTTTTAATTTAGCAAATTTTTATTTTTTTTGAAAATTTGGGGTTTTAAATTTTTTTTCCCCCAAACCCCTTTTTTTTTCAAATGGGAAAAGAATGCCTTTTTTTGAACAAAAAGGTATAAAAATTTCTTTTGTTTTTTAAAAGAGGGTTAATTTGACCCTTTGCTCTTTTTTGGCCCCTTTTTTTTAGTTTTTAATGCAAAGGAAAAAGTGAATCAAAAATTTTAAAAAAGGTTAAAAATTTCCGGAAAAATTCGGGGGTTTTTATTTTCACTTACTAAAAACCTTTTCCCAAAATTTTTTAAAAAATTTTATTGTGAAATTTTTAAAAAATTAAATTTATCCTTTCCCCCCCTTTCCCCATTTAATTTAAAAAACCCCAAATCTATTTGATTATTTAAAAAAAAATTATTTTTGGGGGGGGCAAAAAACCCTAAAAACCGGAAAAAAAAAAAAAATTGTGAATTTTTTTTGGCCCTTTTATTTTTTTATTTAATTTTTTAAAAAAAAAAAAATTTTTATTAACCCAAAACTAAAATTTCTGAAATTTTTTTTTTTAAAATAATTTATTTTTTTTTTTTTGCTTTTAAAATTTTTTTCTTTTGGGGGTTTTAATTTTTTAAACGTTTTTTTGTTTTTAAAAAAATTTTTTAAATTTTTAGTTTGGGCTTACAAAAAACCCAATTTTTTATTTTTTGGTTTGGGGCAAATTTTGCAAAAATTTTTTTTTAAAAACCCAAATTTTAAACTCTGTTTTTATTTTTTTTTGGGGAACTAAAATATAAACCCCCATTCGGGGAAATTTCCATTTCTTTTGGGGGGTTTCTATGGGGTTTAAAAAAACCCCCTGAAAATTTAAAAACTTTTAAAAAAGGATTCTTTTTTACCAACCCCCCCGTTTTCTTTCTTTTCCCCTTTAAGGTTTTTAAAAATTTTTTATTTAAAACGCATTTTCAAAAAAAAAACAGGGAAAGTTTTTTTAATTAGAATAATTTAAACCCAATTCCAGAGGAAAAGTACAAAAAAGCCAAAACCCTTGGGGAAAAAATTTTTTATAAATTTTACTAGGATAAAGTTAAAAAGGGAGGGGCAAAAGGGGTTTTTTTAAAAAGGTTGTTTTATTTTCTTTTTTCAATCTAGGACTGCCGGTTTTTGAATTTTCACTTTGACCTAGGTAGTAAATTTAAATTTTGTTTACAGAAATTTTGGTTTTTTTTATTTTTTCCGCCCTTTAAGGGTTTTAAAAAAGGGGGGGTTTATGAACCCAATTTTTTTAACCCCTGGGTTTTCAGTTTTTTTTTGTTTAATTTTTGGGGAAAGGGGGGCCCTGGGCTTTATTTAAAATGAAATGTCCTTAATTTTTTGTTTTTCTCCCCAAAAAAAATTTTCTTTTCAAAAAAATTAAACTTTTAAAAAAAAAGTGGTTTTAACTTTTCTTTTTTAAAAGGGGAAAAATTTTAAAAATTTTTTTTTTTTAAAATTTTTTTAAACGCCTTTCCGGTTTTTGTGTGAAGGTGGGGCCCCCTATTTTTTGGGGCCAATAATTTTTGGGGGGAAATAGGGGTTTTAAACTGAAAGTATTTTAACAGTTTGGGTTCAATAGTTTGGGGGCCTATTTAAAGGTTTAAAAACTTTAAAATAAAAGTTTGCTATCTTCCCTTTTTCCCTTTTTTTTTAAAACTGGGTTTTTTTTTGAAAAAGTGAAAAAATCGCCAAAGATTCAATAAAAAAATTGTACCTTGTTGATATTATAACCCAAAATTCGAAAAGGGTGGTTAAATGTTTTGAGTTTCAAACCAAAGGGACCCGTTTTTTCCCCAAAAAACCCGGGTTTTTTGTGAAACCCTACAACGGGTTCTTGTTTTAAAATTTAGAAATAAATGTTAAAATCAGAAGTAACTAAAGCCAATGTTTTTTAATTCAAGGACACCCTTTTTAAATTTCTTTAAAAATTCTTTGTCAATAAAAATGGGGTTTTCTGAAAAATTTTTTTTTTGTTTAAAATTTTTTTTTTTTTAACAATTTGTTAAAACAAAATGTTTGTTTTAAAAGCATTTTAAATTTTTTATGATTTAATTATTTTTTTTATTTCTTAATTATTAATGAAAAAAATTAATTTTAATAATTAAATGGGTTTTTTAAAAAACCCAAAATTTTAAAATATTTGGGGGTTTAAAGTACTGTTAAAACCCCCTTTTGGGGTTTTGGTTTGGGGAAACCCACAATTCATAAAGTTCCCCTTAAAAAAACCCCTGCCAAAAAATTTTTTACAGAATTTTTTTAAAAAAAAAAATTTTTAATAAAAAAAAATTTTTTTAACAAAAAAAAAATTTTTTAACTTAAATTTTTAAATTAATAATTTTAAATTAATAAAAAAAATAACAATAATTTCAAAAAAAAACCTAAAATTAATTTAAAAAAACATAAATTTGTTTAAAAAAATTTTTTAAATTATTTAAAAAAATTTTTAAAAAAATTAATTCAAAGAAAAAATTTTTAAAAACAAGGCTTAATTTTTTTAAAAGGTTTAAGAAATTAATTTTATTGGGAAAAATTTTTGGGGAAAAATATTCCCTTTTAAAATTGGGTTTAAAATTTAAAATTTAACCCCCCTTAAAAAAAAACTTAAAAATTTTTTTTTTTTTTAAAATAAAGGGAAAGTTTTCACACCCCCCTTTAACCCCAAAAAAGGGGCCCGGGTTTTAAAAATGAGAATTAAAAAAACCCCTTAAAAACCCAAAATTTTTTTTAAAAAAATTCAAAAAAAATGTTAAAAAAAAAAAAAAAACGGGTTTTTAAAAAAACCCCGGGGCTAAATCCCAAAAAAAAAAAAAAGGGGTTTAGGAGCTAGGTTGAAACCCCTTTTTAAAAAAGAACTTTTTTTTTTTTTGGAAGCTTGCTTTTAAAATAGGCCTTTTTTAAACCCCAACGCCCCTTTTAAAAACTTTTTAAAAGTTTTAAATCTAAGCCAAAAACTTTAAATTTAAAAGTTATTCCCTTTTAACATTTCTTTTTCCTAAAAACGGCCCGAAACCGAGATTAATTTTCAAAACCAAAGGATTAAAAAATTCCCAATTTTGGGGTGCTTTTTTCCCCATTTTTAAACCCCCCCCAAAACAAAAATTTTTTTGAAAAAGCCAAAAAATGGGTTTAACCCCCTTTTTTAAATTTCAAAAAATATTAAAAAAAAAATTGGAATTTTTTTTTGCCCCAAAAACCGGCATTCGGTTTGTTTTCTTTTCCGACCAAGGGGGTAATTTTTTCCCGGAACCCAAGCTCGTATAGGGCAAAAAGTCGAGAGTTTTTACCTGGGGCTATTCTTCGTTTAAACGCAAGTTTTTTATTAACTCAGCCGACACAAAAGTACTAAGTGCAGAAGCCTTTACCGTTAGTCCAAGTCTGGTTTAAAGACATAAGTAACCAATTAAATACTAACGGCTTATTTAATTTTGACAAAACCGACTAGGGGTTTTTTAGTCAAAACGTATAATGCAAAAAAAATTTATATTGGGAAATGAATTTTATTTTTTAAAATCCCAACAATTCTTGACTTTGTAATAGGAAAAACAAAAACCCTTTGGGGGAAATTTTGAGCCCTTAAAATACAAGGTTAGCCCCATTTTTAAATTTTTCATAAACAAGTTACAAATGCAAAACCCGTACGCATATCAAGCGGACTCGGATAAGGGGGAAAAAGCCCATGGTCAAGTTCTATACGCCATTACACTTTAAATAAGTTGTAATATAAAAGGGGGGATATCAATTTTTATGCCCATTAGGTTTTAAAAGTGAAACATCCAAAAGGGGGATTTGGTAATTTCATACCTTATAAAAGAAAACTTGAATATAAATTTTAGTTATAAAAATTTGTATTCCTTTTTAAAAAAAATTTTTATACGATATAATATCAGTAGGATATAAAAATTTTTTGTAATTTAAACTTTTTGACCAAACAAAGCACCGAAGGGCATTTTCCCTCATTTTACCCCAAAAGTTTTTTTTTAAAAAATTTTTTTGAGATTCTGAGTTTTTATCATGTACCTACGGGAAAATTTTAAAATAATTTTTAAAAAAAATAGGGAACAATCTTTTTTAATAAATATTGGTTTAAAACCATACTAGCGCCGAAACGACGCTTAGGGCCCAAAATAAAGAATTTTTGTTTCGTTTAAAAGAAAACTGATGTTTAAGGGCAGGTTTTTCATGTCTTTGAAATTATTTTTAAATAACAAACAGTAGTAAAAGATTTTTCTTAAAAAAATGGGGATTAAAACCATTTTAATAAGCCTCAAGGCCCTTAAACATCAATTTTTCGACATAATACAAGGCTTTGTTTATAAAACCCCTTTATAATCTGGTTTTTACATCCAAAATAATTTCCCACTTAAAAATATTACAACAGTAAAAACCATTTTTAAGTTCTTATCAAATTAAAAACCCCATTTTTTTGCAAACAGGTCATTTTTTAAGACAAAAAAAAAAAATAAAAAATTTCGGAAATTTTGCATAAACCAATTCTGATTTTGAAAAAAAGTAATATAACCCAGAGGGTTTTTTGCTACATTATTTTTACGATCAAATTCAACTTTTTAACATTTTTAACTAAACTAAATCGGGGGAAAATCGAAAAAGGGAGAAATCAAACTTTGGACTTTGGTTTTCAACCGACCCCCGAACTTTAAATTAACGAGCCGAACATGCTAATAAATTTTTACCAATTTTTTTACGTGGGCAAAACCCGTTTTTATAACATATATAAATCATTTAAGGTTTTTCCCCAAAAATGGCCGGGTTTAAATTTTTAAAAATCATAACTTTGAACCGTCAAATTTTCTAGCAAAAGTGATTTTTCGAGATGCCC